>WBNM01037262.1:0-26615 GCA_013399055.1 Ramphastos sulfuratus
TATGCCTACCAGGACAGACATTCTTAGACATTCCAAAGAATTGGACACTGTAGTTCAGATACTATCTCACTATTTCTCACATGTCATCTATAGAGCAGTTACTTCCATGAAGTAATCTTTGAAAATCAAAAATCTTCTGATCTGTCTTCTACTTTAATGATGTCAGTTGGCTTTCACAGTTCTAACTAGGAGAGCATGGGGCAGGATGCTGTCAGCTGTCAAAGATGCAGTTAAATTTCTGTAAGTATTAGGGGGAAACATCAATTTTATCTATTCTGTTTTCAAAGACTGTTCTTAGCCATCTTCAATGCTGAAATGAATGGTAAATGGGTGATAGAATTGCCTCATCTGATGCTTTCTGAAGTTGTCACTTCCAATGCCTGAAAGGCTGATTCCTTCATCTCCTTTGCTGCTGGTGCCAATAGATACCAAAAAAATGAAGAGACAAGGGCACACTCCTGATCTTCAAATGTCAAGAAGAAAATAGTCAACTTAGTCTCCCTCATGAACAATATAAGGGTTGAAAAAGAATATGAAATGCTTCCTCTTGCTATCTTACTCTAAGCCTTAAAACAAGTTCATCAGAAAACAGAGGGGGAGAGAAGAAAACACCAAGCCAACACAAGAGGCACAGGGTGAAATTAAATATACTTTTTACTAAGTGTTGAATTTAAAAAAAATTACCCCATCATACTTTGTTCAAGAAGAAGATGAATGACAGTGATGCTTGCCTACTCAAGTACAGCTTAATATTTCGCAATCCCACTGGAATGAATGGAAAAATTCCTACCAATTCTAAAAGCTATTTTATGCCATTATAAAAAGAAAAGTAATACATGTGAAAATATGAAATTACAACTGCAACTGAGTCCTCAGAGAGTAAATTTTTCAGTTAGTATTTGCCTGGGAACATAAATAATTTACAGAGCTAGTGCTTCCAGATTATTCTTGATTAATTGTACTTTACTTTTTTTTCTGACCAATCTACTCTTACATTATTGCAGTAACTTGCTGCTTGCTTTGCTCCTGGTAGGAAGCATCCAAACACATTCTGAGATACAGAAAAAAAACACCAATAAGGATTGCAGAATGTGGTTAATTACTTTTTTTCCTGACCAATCTACTCTTACATTATTGCAGTAACTTGCTGCTTGCTCTGCCCTTGGTAGGAAGCATCCGAACACATTCTGGGATAAAGGAAAAAACACCAATAAGGACTGCAGAATGTGGTTAATCATGGGCAGGGCTACTTTTTCATTGACATTTAAAAAAAAAAAAAAAAAACCTCTTGTTTTTTTTTAAAGAAAGCCATACTCATCCAAAGTGTAAAATACTGATGAAGAAATAGCAGCAATGCTTGGCAGAGAGATAAAATAATCTTGTATTTCTACCTATTCTTAACATCTTCTAAGCTACTTCTAGGAGTAATCTCTTCATAAAATTATTCTCTTTCCTGATGATCTGGACCATGCTCAGTTTTGGCCTGTAGCCCAAATGGCAATGTGACAGTGTATAACTGCTTAGGGGACAGAAGTCACAACACAGAAATCAGATGCCAGCCAAGAGGGACATGTAAAAGAGAACATATTATGCTTTTGAGATGTTGGCTATATTTTGTTCTGTGCCTGTGGTATAAAACCCCTTCCCTATCTTTTTAAAAATTCACCAGCTGCTAGGCAATTCTGCAATAAGTAAACAATTCTGTGGTGAATTAGGCAATCACATCTCTTTTGTGGAAAACTCTAGGCCCTTAGTTGTGTGCATCTGTGGAGAGGCAAAGTACTGGTATTTCGTTCTCGTGATGAAACACTCTGTTTTCAGCTTTGAGGCTGCAATCACTCTACAGATTAAGTAATATAATGCAAATATCTGGCAATGCTAAAAAAATTATTATCCTGTTAATAAGCCATAACATGACAAGCTACTGGAAAGAGAAATCCACAGGTGTGCAGAAGGAATTAAATGTTCAGCTTCTCACTCCACTTACTCAAATTAAAAAGAGTTGTCCTGCAGATCCTGCATAGTAAGTCCAGGGGCTTATGTTTTGCTAGGTAGTGGTATCACAGCACTTTTTATTACAAAATGTTCAATGACAAACATATCAGCAGAATAGAATGTAGAGAACTGTCACAATTCAACTGAAACATGATGGGGTGAACAATCTATTCACCCCCACTCCAACATTATTAGTGAAGGATTCATGTCTGACTGCTGATTTTCTGCAGATCTGATTCCTTTCAAGACACCTTTGGGGAGAGACAGTACATCCTCAAGGCTGTACTTGTAGTCTGCTAAAAAACAAGAATCCTTGTCAAGTCAACAGGAATCAATCAAGAGAGCTTCTCATCTGACAGTGAATAGACTATATTGAATAAACATTGCCCAATAATCCTTTCCAGTTTAACCCCTGTCAGAGGGATTTTGCCAGAGGGATTTTTGAAAGTGTTCAGTTATGTCAATCCTGCTACCTCTGTGATCAGCAGCTGTAATTAGTACCAGAAGTAGACCAACTTCTGATAATTTTGGAGCCCTCCAATATCCAGACAGAACGCATAGATTTGAAACTGGAACTTTTATTTGACTAAAGATGTATGCAACTACACTGAGCTATGGACAGAAAAGGCCCCACCATTGCTAGGTGTTCTATGCCATGCCACAGCTATGCACTTGAAGACAGATGAACCTCACACATTACTTCTGGAAGTCTGTACCTGCTTGTCTCCATCTAAAACTGCTTCTGTGGTGACTGGTGTCCCAAATGAGGATGAGAAGGGAAGGAAGAATCACACTTGACAAAGAGAAGTGTCAAAAGTAGGCTGTAAGGTTTGCAATAATTTCCTAAATGAGCACATATGATCAAGGACTATCCATGGAAATACCCCAAGGATCACTGTTAGGGTGAAGGGCCAGGAAAGAAAATGGAGGACTAGAGAATTTGGCATGAGAAACCAAGAAGGAGATGAAGATTTGATGTCTGCTAAAACCACATGCAATAAGTTATTGGATGCTTGCTTTCCTAGTCAGCTTTGCATAGACATTTGTGTTGTAAATGAACTCTAATCAGCAAATAATTAACCACAAATTTAGCTGAAGGAACAAAAAAGTGCTCTCAAGTTATCCTTTCAGAGAGGCTTAGTTCCACAGGACTCAGAAGATTTCAGAAATTATTCCAGTCATTCATGTGGATGCATTCACTCTCAGATTGCCACAGCTCTGCAATGACACAAGCACTATCTAGTCCCTGGCCACAGAAAATCCAACAGGGGAAAGCTGCAGCCCCTGTCCCCACTATCATGCACACACAAGACGGGGGCCCACAGACATCCTAGGGAAACTTCAGATCAATAGGCTGTGCCAACAAGTAAGAAAGAGGTCAGAGTAAAGGGTCATTAGTCCGGACATGCATAATCAGAATTTCTATGGGCCTGCCTAGATGGTCAAATTTCCAAGCAGAAGCCAGCCCATGGCTAATGCGGCCTCACCAAGGAGGAATAAGTTGAAACAACACATATTTTTTCCACAGGGGAACCTGGCATATAGGCAAATTACAGAGGATATAAATTTACCACTGACCATCATTCACTCTGCTACACACTTGCCTATCTGAGTGTATTACAGCAGGGTAAGACAAGATAAAAAAACAACAACAAACAAACAAAAAAACCACCACCAACAACAAAAAAAACCCCAAGAATATTATGAAACCTGTTTTGTTCCAAAAATGTAGTGACTATTATATATAAATCAGTCATTAACATAGAATCATAGAATCNATATAACACTAATACAGGAGACATCCATAGCTATTGCATTTTGCAGTGGTGAAGACTGCTATGGCTTTTTCCAATATTTGGTATTTAATGAAACACATCTTTTATACAAATTCCTATCATGCAGAGTTGCTAACAAAAATAGCATGTTAAATACACTGATTTTTCTTCTCACAGCTCAGTCTTAAAGACCACACACTATACAAAATTGTGCTGCAAAGGCAAAATTATAAATTAATTCTCACATACTCAAAACCACATCATCCTATTATGGGGTATGTAAGGTGCCTTACCAAACTCCCTGAAATTACAGGATGCTTGCAGAATTTTCTTTAATTGCATAGGTAAATACAACATTTTTCTCTTTATTGATAAGATTATGGGTTATAAACTGAGTATTCTGATCCAGTTAGTTAGAAGTTTTACAGAAAGTATTAAAAAATGACAAAATACGCATTTGACTCTTTCTGGAAGATAATACTGATTTTTTTCTCACACAATGAAAGCACATTTTTTACCTGACTAAAGCCATTCTTCAGCCTGCCAGAAATTATTATTTTAAAAATAGACTTTATATTTAAAAGCTCATAGTTTGTTTCTGTCCATGCCTTGGTATCTAGCAATGTATCTTTCAAAAACACTCCTGTAAAACAGAAGGTGAATTAACTACACAAGTACAGTAGTGACAGACAGGATCACACATCAAATTGTTGCTGCTCTGTTCTACAGAGCTAGTTTTTGTTTCTTACCTAAAAATCTTGACAATACTGTGAGAAGTCTTCTTTACATGTGTCATGGTAGGCCTAATCAGGCCAAAATAGGCTTATATATGTCCTTGCTTGCCCAGACATGTTTTTCTGCTCTCCCTCCTTCTGTTTTGGGGAGAAGCAATCGTGGGAAAGAGGACAGAGAATCTGGAGCCACTGAGTCTGAGGATCCTGGCCATTTGCATCCTGTGGTACGGTACACAGGCTCAGCTTGTGTATGCCTTGTGCAAGGCCTGTGTTCTGCCTAAAAAGGGTCAAGTAAGCCTATGGCTTCACCTAGTATGTTCAAGCTTGCCAAAGTGCCATCCTGATTGGCTATTCTGTGTCCAAAGGCCCATTAGTCTTGGGCTGTATTGATCAAAGGAGATGAGCAGGTGACACATTATGCTCTGCCATTGTATTTGTGCTGCCTTATATCCTGAACTGCCTGGAAACTGCCTTCCAAGAGTTTACCAGGAACAGGTTTTAAATGCCTCCACACGATCAGCCTGCATAGCCAGCGTGACATCATGCCAAGACTGCACATCGCAAGACATCCTGCCCACACCTGAAAGTCTCCTGCCAAGACAGGAAGTCCCAGAGATACACAGATCATCAGAGCACATCAGGACCAGGTCAGAGGTTGTCTGCCTCCTTTCCCCAGCAGCCTGGGAAGAACCAGAATTCTCAGTGGGTAACAAGAATTCCCTGAAAGCATTTGGGTACTGTCTGAAGCTGTGGCTGGCCCCGTGAGTTGGGAGATCATTTTGTGAGTGAATACTTAAAGCCTCTTGTAATTCACCATTGCCTTCTGCCATAAGCAGAAAGGAGCTCCTTGAGTCCATCTAGTGGGCAAGAGGAGTATTGACCGCAAGCAGTACACTAACCGCAAAGCCTTCTCTGCCAGTTCAATCGAGTTCAATTAATGTTATATATTATTACTAGTTATTGCTAGATCCTGTTATTACCTGTATATAAAGTTTCCATGACTGATGCAAAGAACTGATTATAACTAAAATTAGTGATCGGGGTGACGAGAGTTCTGAATATTGAATATTGACAGACAATATTAAATTTTGAAAAATATCATCTCACATTAATTAATTACCCTTCCACAACAACATGACAAAAGAAGAAAATTTATTATGAAGAGGATTCAACCTTACTAGAAACTCCATCTACAATTATCTTCAATACTTTCCATATTTATTAACCAATAATGCAAAGAAGTAGTAGGGTTTTGTTTTGGAAATACGTTTTTGATAATTGACTAAAATTTGAGACTGAAAATCTTTTGTAACTAGTTTTCATACTTTGATGCAATGAACAAGATTAAAAAGCAATAAACAGAAAATAAGAAATGTCATGATCTTTTTGCTTCTGTATAGACCATTAAAAGGGAAGCAAAAAAACAGAAGACAAAATGAATATTAGAAGACTACACAGTACATAGAGGTACAGTACTCAACATTTAGGATTACAGACACCCCCAAATGTCTAAGAGCAGCAAAACTGAGAATGAAGAAACATCCAGAAAAGTGTAGTTGCATTTATGCAACAAAAAAGAAAACAGTGGTCAAAAATACAGGGAGGTTGTCATGAGAGACACAATTGCCAGAAGCAGAAATTTGACAGACTAGATTAAGCTGCTGGTCCATCAAGCCTGTTCTCAGCCTTTGGCTGTGAGCATTGCACAACAGTTCAGAGGCACGCCTCCTTCAGCAAATCTACAGTAAGCAATGCCACATATTGATGAAAACATTACTCTAGATCCCTGTGTCCATGACTTTACTTCCTAAAGCATGAGATTAGATTACCTCATTTTAACATGCCTACCTACTGTTACTATTCCTTGTCACACAATTATTAGTCAAAAAACATCCAACAACAGCTGCTGACTCTGTGATCTTCAATGGTTTGACAAGAAGTTTGGAAGAGCAGACAGATTTTTAACCTTAGTGCACATTTCTGTAGTTGCAGAGAGAAAGAACACATTTATCAAAAGTTGTCTTTTTTTAGCATGTGCCCATGAAAAATAAACATGGCAAAGGAAAAGAAATATTTTAAGCAAACATGGACGTGTTTGTTACAGGTAAAATTGTCCTAAGTCCTCTCAAAGATACTGTGGACATTAATGAACTCAAAAGGACATGCCTTTGGTTTAAGTGGCATGAAATGTCACTGCAAATTTTGAGTTAAATTCTGTTATGACCCCCAACATAGTGTTTAAATGACCAGAGGGTAAAACAGTTGACACAGATGAAGAAGTCACATTAAAATACTCTATAGTACTAATTATCTTTTTGAATATTTTTAGTGGGTTGGGAACTCCCTACACACACACTCAGTTAAAATTTACCAGACCAGCTCAGACAGTTTGGAAGTAAGATAAAGCTGCATTTAGAGCAAAGCTACATTTACAAGCATATATACATAATATATTTATATGTATTTACAACTATATACAAATAGAAGTAATACAGAAATACAAACTTCCCCCCAGACAAAGAAAAGAAGTCCAGAAGGGACCCAATGCCATCCTCTCTCTCCCAGACAGAAAACAGCCATCAAGGTTTACGTGTTATCTGTTAGCCAAGGTTAGTGGAAGATACTAGAGAAGTGAAGAGGTCAAGTGCTCAGAACCAAAGAGGGAAGAATTGTTTGTACTTTGGCTTTTTATTCCTTTCAGCAAACCAATAATGATATAGACTTTACCATTACTATTCTTTTATAACCAATAATCTAATTTCTCTTGTGACAATATTCCAATGAGCCTTAAGCCGCTACAATATTCAAAGGAGCATTTTAATTTAACTAGTATTGTTTATGAGCTGTAGTTCATGTAGTAGCCATTTGCACATGGAAGACTGAGAGAGGTAGTAACAAATGCAAGCATCAAGCAGTGCTGATATCACCATAAACATTTCTACAATGATGCAATCATGGTAGTTTTCTACAATTCTGTTCTGCTCAACCTTCTCCACTTTCTTAAATCCTTCCTTATCAGTTTCGTCAGCCTCATTTCACTCACTTCTTTCCTTCTCACTTCCCTCCTGCCCTTTCAAACTCTCTTGTGTCTGTGCATGCCTACTTTTTACCCTAGTTTGTGTGTGAAAACTTTGGCTTCAGCACATTCAATCAAAGAAAGTACCGAAAACCTAATCCACTCAAAGAAGTCACAGACTTAATATACATTCTTTACCCCTTTTCCACTATACTGTGTAGCAGGAACATCTGGCACTGTTTTGTACAATACAGCAGGGCTCTGTTATCAGTTCCTGATAAATACATACATTAGCAATTTTCTGTATTTATTTTTGGCAGGCAACTTGATAGACAAATTATCTACCTACAAACACAGATATAAATAAGCATAAACCATGCAGCTGTTTTCCTCCTCTCTGACAGCATATTTCAGCTACTTCTGGAACATGCAGAACTTGTTTATCTTTTGAGCAATGCAGCCAGCTTAGGGAGAAATACAGCCCAGAAATTTGCTATTTACTCCACTTTCAAACAAACTTTTGTTATATGAAGTAAATAAAGGTCACCTTCCAAATGATACCAAATTGACATAACTAGTTTTCAAAAAATTTTGGCAGAGGCTGTGATTTCACATAATTACATTCACCTATTTTTGTCTCTCCAGTGCGTTCCAGAGTAGTTCCAAGACACAGATAATGACAATCCTTGCCTTAGTAAAGTCTAAGCTGTGAGGTAAGTGGGTGCAGGCTGAAGACCCTAACACATAAGTCTGACATATGAAAGAAAATCATGTCTTAATATTATTAAAGGAGACACTCCACTCTGATGTGCTTTTATGTTCACAAAGCCACAGATATCTCAAGAGCAACAACATCTACTCTATTCTATTATTCAGTATACTTCTGACTACTAGGAGAAAAGTCTACCTCTTTAAAATCTGAGTGCAAGCTCTTATTTGTGTATGTCTCTCTAAACAGATACATTCCTGTTTCTATAGTACCTTGCAAGATGGGGAACAATCTCTGTCCAAAACTAGGGCAATCATTATATTGTGACAACACAAAATCAACCCTAAAGTGCCACCTCAATGTCACATTAACCTTTGATTATTCTTGTAAAAAAACTAGGAATTTTAGCACACTGCATTTCCTCTTTGATTTTGCCTAGTTTAAACTTCCTTCTGTTCTGTTTATTTTAAGTGTTTATGCACCTCTGAACCTTCAAAGTACTGCACACACCAAGTGGTGTTCCAAAGCACAAAGAAAGTCTCTATGAAAGGCTACCAGAACTTTATTTTTTAAAAAACTTTGATTTAGATATTAGAAATATATATTACATCAGTTCTCACTCATTTTCAGGCTGTACCTGTCTGTGCTTCTCTCTTACTTACTCCCTGAGGCTCACTTTTGTTCTCCTCGGACAGGTAAGTTATGTGGGCTTAAAGAAGAGGTGAAAATATCAGTATTGGGAAACTACTTAAATGTCAAGAGAAACCCTCAAAGGCTTTTCTTTCAGGTGAGAGTTGCTTGAGTATTATAATGAATACACTTTCCAGTAACAGATACTAACTTCTTTTTCTCATGCGTGAAGGCTATGACACAGACTGTCATCTTACTGCTACAGAAATACTACCCAACCAGCACCTTTCCAACACCCTTGACATCACCTACCATAGCAGATCAAACACAAACCCTCATAATCTTACAAGATCGTTTCATAAAACAAGTAGTATGCAGTCCCTAATTTAGAAATACTTTACAAAATTTGGTAAGACCTCCTCAAAACACAGTTACATCTCTCCATTACTCTATACATATCAGCAAGGTTCTCACTGCTACCTGAGAGGAGTGGAGCCACAGTGCACAATGTCAGCCAGGCACTATACTACAAGAGGTGACCAGGATGTTGAGGTACAGCCCTGCCAGCTCAGTTGTCATTTAAAGAATCTCTGTTGCTCTCCAGCTTTACTAAGAAATCATCCAGCAAACTGCTATGACTTTAACATCTGATGTTGACAATATCATAGGTGTGCCCTTTCTGGTTTTGTCCATATCTCAGGTCTCAATTGGCAGAAGTAATGAATAAAAAGAACACATGAAGAATGCACAAGCAGGTAAAGGTGGTTTAGAGTTAGGAAATTTTTCATTTCTACATTTTAGTTTTTCCTTTTTCTCTTACTCTGGTAGCCACTGACTGTTGGCAGCACTCTGATAAACTGATCCTAGGATGAAAAAAACAGTGGCCCTTTCAACCTCACCCAGATAGATCACATAACTCTTGAAAGAAATTAAGAAATTTGTTTAATACAAAAAGAGTCTCATATCCTCACTCTTGGAAAATAGTAATAATAAAATAAAGTATATAGTTTTCAGCTTTGAGTTCATCCTGCTACGATGAAAATCCTAGAAGCAAAACAGCCTCCCTGAAACTTGAACTAATGACCCATTTGCAAAATTACTTGACCAAAATTAGCATCAAAGCCAACAACAGCTTCTGCCATGTACTGCACTGCCATCTTTCTGCCGCAGGCAATACCTGTTCCCCATGGAGAATCCCTGCAGCTGTGCTCATTTTTTTCAGTGCATTGCGCCAGTTCCACTCCTTTTGATTTTGACAGATCAACCCTGGAAATAAAACCATATCTTGCTCACCCTTTCCAAAAGTGAGATAGGAGTAAGGCATATTTTTGGACATTAACTTAAAAAGTCCATAATTATTACATAAGAGTTCTTGCTAGTAACTAGGATGGTTCTTTGGAAAAATCCAACTTCTCCAATTAGCTTTCACAGTGATGAAGCCGTTCATATCTACTGAATTATTCACAGTCCATCTAAAATACTTTTCAATGTATTTTTTTCTACTCTTCATTGCTCACTAGCATACACCTAGAATTGGGAAGCTGTGACTAAATAAATATATCTTCCCCCAGGGATCAGTACTGGGCCCCATCCTCTTTAACATCTTCACTGATGATCTGGACGAGGGCATCAAGTCAGTCACCAGCAAGTTTGCAGATGACACCAAGCTGGGGGCAGATGCTGGGGGCAGATGTTGGTGGGTTGGAGGGCAGAAGGGCTCTGCAGCAGGACCTCGAGCGCCTGGACAGATGGGCAGAGTCCAAGGGGATGGTTTTCAACAAATCCAAGTGCCGGGGGCTGCACTTTGGACACAACAACCCCATGCAGAGCTACAGGCTGGGGTCGGAGTGGCTGGAGAGCAGCCAAACAGAAAGGGATCTGGGGGTGCTGATTGACACCCGCCTAAACATGAGCCAGCAGTGTGCCCAGGTGGCCAAGAAGGCCAATGGCATCCTGGCCTGCATCAGGAATAGTGTGGCCAGCAGGAGCAGGGAGGTCATTCTCCCCCTGTACTCTGCACTGGTTAGGCCACACCTTGAGTACTGTGTCCAGTTCTGGGCCCCTCAATTTAAGAGGGACATTGAGGTGCTTGAGCGTGTCCAGAGAAGGGCAATGAGGCTGGTGAGAGGCCTCGAGCACAAGCCCTATGAGGAGAGGCTGAGGGAGCTGGGATTGTTTAGCCTGGTGAAGAGGAGGCTCAGGGGAGACCACATTGCTGTCTACAACTACCTGAAGGGTGGTTGTGGCCAGCAGGAGGTTGCTTTCTTCTCTCAGGCAACCAGCACCAGAACAAGAGGACACAGTCTCAAGCTGAGCCAGGGGAAGTTTAGGCTGGAGGTGAGGAGAAAGTTCTTCACCAAGAGAGTCATTCCCCACTGGAATGGGCTGCCCAGGGAGGTGGTGGAGTCACTGTCCCTGGAAGTGTTCAAGGCACGTTTGGACGTGGCACTTGGTGCCATGGTCTAGTCTCGAGGTCTGTGGTAATGGATTGGACTTGGTGATCGTTGAGGTCTCTTCCAACCTTGCTTATACTGTGATACTGTGATCTTAATTACGAGTGGATATATGTGGATATGCATAAGTAAGCGTAGTATAGATACGCGCACACACACAGAGAAATCAAGTTGGATGTAATAAATAAAAGCCTTATAAACGGTGAGCTTAATGGATAGTCTTTAGGTGAGTTTAAAAGTGGAAGAAAAAGAAAAGCTTCTTGTTCTCTTATTTTATGTGTTAGAAAATAACAGATCATTATGTTAAATAATTACCGTAGCAAATACATTGAAAAGGAAGGTTACAATTTTGGAGAGTATTTTCTCTCAGGAATTCTGCCAAGCTTTATCAAACTCCAAAGATTTTGTTTCTCCTTTATTTGACAAGGCTTTGATGGTGTGTGTTAGGGAGCCTGACTTGATCAATCCCCAAAGGACAGAATATAAATCTCGGCTTCTGCATCAGGCAAAGTAGGTATGAAAAACTCTTGAGACTGACTTTCCTACACAATTTTTTGTCCTTCTACTTCTGTTCTAAGAAAAAAATACTGCCATAACACTATTCCACTCTTGTGGAGTCTCCTTCTCCAGACACTTTCAAAACCTGCCTGGACACATTCCTGTGCGGCCTGATGTAGTTGATTCTGCTTTGGCAGGCGGATTGGATTAGATAGCATTCAGAGGTCCCTTCCAACCCTTACCATTCTATGATTCTTTCATGTTCAAGTTCTGTGAACTAGTTGAAAAAGTCTTAAAATTTAAATTCTTCATTATAACAGTCTGTGAGGCACTAGAACAGGCTGCCCAAATAAGTTTTGGATGCCACATGTCTGGAAGCTTCAAGGCTAGGTTGGATGGGACTTGATCTAGTGGAAGGTGTCCTTGCACATGGGGCTGGAAGCAGATGATTTTAAGGTCTCTTTCAATCCAAATAATTCCAAAACATTCTATGATTTGGTGAAATACAGGAGAATAAAATAAGGAGAAAAAAAAAAAAAAGACTCCCAAACTGACATAAACAACCATTAGAACATTATTCTTTAAAAAAACAAAGCAAGAAAACAAAAAAAAACTGCATTTGATAATCTGTATGCAAATCTGGTCTGCCACTCTACCTTTATTTTCCTTTCACCAAATACTTCATATCAAAGGAAGCAGGATCACACATAATACCTTTCCTGTCAGTGCTGTTGCTTAACCAGTCAACATCATGTGAAGCTTATGCTAAGGTAATAGAATTGAGAACTTCAGTCACTGAAAAGAGGCATCAACTCACAAGCTATGGTTTTCATATCCTGTAAATGGAAAAAGGGACACCGAGGTATTCTGCAAAGAACTGCAAAGATTTTGTACCAACTTTCTTTCTAAATGGTACTTAGTCTGCAGTGCATGCTTTCACTGTTTTTGTATGTTTATAAGAAATTGCTAATATATCTAAATACATATAAATTTTAACTAGTATTTCCATTATGAGGCCTTTTTTTTTTTTAATGACAGTTGGCATATGAAACTTAGAAAACATTTTTATCTCATCCTCCCCTAAACAGACAAGGGAAAAACATATGAAATACAATACACAACTTCTGCATTTAGGTGCAACAGATACACAACCCTGACAAAGAGGCAAAAAAGATCCACCAACAAAGCAGTAGTAGGAAGTGATTGGTTAAAAGTATCTTTCTACAAATGACAATATATAAAATATTATTCTTCCTGATCCTCTTGGAGGAGACACACTTCTCACTGTTGCTTTGTCTTATTTTCAAATGCATTAGTCTCTAAGCTGAATGCAGGCAATTGCTAAGACAAAAATGTATTGTCAATGCTTCCAATTACATTAACATAGAACAATCAAACCTGTATTACAACACTGATATTTGGAAATCATTGCCTTTAGATTTGCATCAGATGATCAAATATAACTACTTTTCAACTTGACAAAAGCGTAGTTGAAAAACATTTTGTAGACATACCAAAATTAAAGGCTTCCATTGACTTTTCTAATGTGTCCCATCTCTTTCTCAACAAGCTGCTCAACTTTTTATTCTCCTCAGGAGGAAGAGTAAGCGTTACCTTCAAAAAACATTCATTTCCTTACCTCACACAAGGTAGAGTGACAATACTGAGAGACTCAAGTAAAACACACTCAATAGAGAACAATATTCACAGAACAAAAACCACAAGTATTTAACAAGTTGCCAATAATTATAAGAATATATGAAGTCAATGAGCCCAAAAATCTTGCCAGTAGTGGCAATTAAAAATATGCAATCCTACAAAACACTAAGCACGTAGACTGTATCTGCTTTATACATAGCCTTGTATTTACGTCCAGGACACTGACCACACTCTTAAGTTTTGCTGCTCAAAAAGATGACATAGGAACAAAGGAATTCAGATTCCTGCTGGAGTAACAGAAATATCTCATTAAACCTGAGGATGTCCTAAGGGTCAGGTTCACATCTATTCAAAGTTTGGATTCAGCCATCTCTTCGTATTTTGCCTTGTACTTCCCACTCCTTTCCCTTCTCCAGATGATACCATTCATTAAACTTGGACCAATACCAGAATAGTAAACATAGTGGTGCCAGAAATCATTCAGGTGGGGTCCCTTCCTCTGCGATCTCATCCGTCAGGAAACTGAAGTCACTTCAGAAACAGTGCTGGTCAAGGATGTACTCTTAGCTACAACACCACATTAAAAAATGTGCTATTCACACCATTGTACTGAAATGAACTTCCCACACGAAGCGACCTGGCATGTCAGCAGTGCATTTTCTCTAATACCTCTATGTTTTCTGTTCTAGGTTTCTTCCTTCTGGTAGCAAAGATTGAATGTTTTCCTATGATTTTAAAAATTTTGAATAGATGAAAATAAGTCTTTTTAGATCATACTGCTGGAGTTTCCAGCATACATTCTATGAGTAGAAATTTTCTTTGTCCTGACATTGACATTCAAGATTAGTTCCATTTTTTTCATTCCTAATTAGCTCTTTAAAGACAATTGTATATTTGAAACAAACAGAATAATTTCCCTTAGGGCATCAGAAACTTAATCTGTCCATTTTCCTTTTGATGAACATTTAAAACAAAGCAGTCTATTGTAAACCAGTGGAGAATTAAGACCTATATGACGTAAAAAATGGAGAAAGTTTTATGTAAACAAATTCAACATAGACAGCAATAAATCTGTAGTAATGAAAAATCCTTTAAGCCACCTTGTTAATACCTGACAGAAATGCCTGTTCATATTAAAGTCTGCTTGCCTTTCAAAAGAGGTTAAGACAATCTACACAAAACTGAGGATTTTTATATTCACAACAACACTCTGACTGATTAGCATTAAATCATTTGGAATATCTTAACCAATCTAAAGACTTTTCAATCATTTTATCCATCCAAAAGTCTTCTTTGTGACTCAGAAGACTTTTTTCTTAAATTTTGATCATTCTACAAAGAAAAGAATCCCCCACAGAACCCTTTATTAAAAAAAGATAATCAATAATGCTAAGCATACAATTACACAATTATGGTGATAAACTAAAGTTGTTAATGACTTTTTAGATGAAAGTTACCCTTGTAAGTCTTATCAATAGAAGTAACTGTCAAAATAGCTTCTGGATTCTGATCAACAAATCACCAAGAAAATAATTGCAAGTCTTTATTTAAAACTTCTGGAGAATTACATTGAGAATAAATGCAGTGTAGTGCACATTACCAGTATAGCCAAACAGAAAAAGATCTGTATGGAATATTTTTTTAGGACTGCCAAGATGTAGACTTTCATATACAGCATGCAGTAATTTCTTGCAGTTATAAATATACTGCATGCATATATGAGTACACACATATAACTGTGGACTGTATGTATATACGTATACAGATATTATAGAACTTCTTGAAGTGAATATGCTTCTCATTCCTGTGTGCAGATTTCAGCTTCAGCTGTGCATCCTAAACAGATCTCAGAAAGGTACTTACTGATGTGTAGAGGAAACCTTCTCCATTTAGGGCTATGTACAACCCAGTCTTTACGCCCTGGATAGCAACAACTCGAAGTCCCACTGGTATAAGGTTGAATAACGCTGTGAAGAAAAAACATGACCAACTATGAATATACTATGGTTATTATAGTATTATATTACACAAACATCAATATTAAAAAGAAAGAAAACTACTTCCTGTATATTTTTTTCTGATTTTAAAATCAGATTCAGAAAATCTCGCTTCTCATAAGGTTAATCATTAAAATTAAAGTCTGACTATCTATCTATCTATCTATCTATCTATCTATCTATCTATCTATCTATCTATCTATCTACCTAGTCCTGCAATAGTTCAGTATTTCACACAAGTACCAACAAATACAAAGCACAACAAACTGGAGCATAATCATTTATGCAGCATTGCACCCATGAGTACCTTGGGCAATGTGAAAAGAGTCAAAGAGCCCAACAGTTCCTTCGTCAATGTAGACTGATCATAAGGTTAATACTGGTAAGATACCCTACAGAAAACATATCTCTGATTCTGGCAGGCACCTTTTTATTTTCTTAGGGATTTTTATGTGTTTGGATTAAGATGTGCTCTCATCAAAGATTGCTTTCAAGGGGTCTGTGATTTCAAATAAAAAATATTTTGCTTTTGTGGATGACTTATTAGAAACAACCAGTACTACACATGCCTCAGTAACAGCAGAAGCTTATCCCAGTTCAGAAAATCACTGAAATATGTGTTTGACGCTAAATGTGTATAAATGTTATTAAGCTGAAAATAGAATGTGTTCAATGATTGAAATTTTAGGGGGGGAAATAATTAAAAGAATGTCTAATATCAGATACCCTAGTAACAGTATATACCTCTGTAATCATAAAACAGCCACGGCTTTGATTAGTGTCTGAAAATGTCCCCTGTGGAGAGTGAGAGTTTACCAGCCTCACCACAGAAAAACAAAATAAAAAATTATATAAATAGGAGACACAGGGCAATTTTTCTTCTAAAAATTATGCCAGCACACACCTATACTAAGTTTACTAACTCATACTACGAAATCGGATGCAAAGCACACATCAAACAGAAGAAAAAATCTGGATAAGCCAGAATTCAAGCTAAGTGTTTTTCCACTGTGGATCAGTCAAGGATTCACAAGCCCTTGGATGAAAACCAAAAGCACAACCTGTGTGTTCAATATATGCAGTGAGGACCACGGATCCACCAAGCCAGGTCTCAGGAACACAGCAACACCTACAGTTAGTTTCTCAAAATTTAGGAGTGACATCCATAGGTGTGACTAGAAAATGTACCCTATGAGGCTAGCTCCAATTACAGTTCTGGAGCAAAGCCCAAAGCAAGAGAAAGATGATCATGTAATTGCAGTGGATAAGTACATTTTCTCAAGGTGTGAAAACTCCTGGTTGGTCAAAGGACACAAAGCCAAAGATAATTTATAATAATGACCAAATCTTTACAACTGAGAACACATAAGTCGGCTACTAGAATTTATAGACAGAAGTGGATGGGAAAAAAACAACCCTTTCCTTAATGTTGGCATGCAAGAAAAAAGAACAGGTAACTTAAGATATTTCTAGGAATACACAAAAGCAGTATAAAACTAGGAACTGTTGCAGCAGAGCACTTACAGCTGTAGAAAGAAAAATATACTCAGAAGAGCTCTAGAAGATTTGAAAACAAAGTTCTGGGTTTACAAAGAAGAACAGAAGAGATAACATCAGACAAGAATTAGACAAATATATGGCATTTTCATTTCTGTCGTTTCCAAAAGTCTCCCTCATGCTAAATTCTTACTAGGCTGCTCACTAGAAAAATCCTGGACACAGACAAGGTTCCCTTCTCTAATCTATACAAGACAAATGTAAACCAATGAAATATGGCATTTATGGACAAGATAGCTTAAGAGTGGGTAGGTTTTACAAAGTATGACTTGAGAGTTTTCAAGTGCTCAATATAATTTGGAAGTTTAAGAAAAATATCAGCCATCACCCTCAAATGAAACAATGTCAAAACCAGCAAAACCACTATTGTTTGTGGTGCAGGGGAAGTGTCACACTAAAACTGGGTTTCAGATGGCAGTTGAACTTGTTTTTTTCTAGAAGAAATTCCATAAGGAAATCAGAATACAAACACCATGCTATTGGAAGGGTAGAAACAACTGAGGGGACACTGGGAAGGAAAAAGAAACAATAATTGTATAAAGAAGTGAACATAAAAGACAAGTCAGCCACAGAAAACCACTAATGAAAAGTAACTCCACATCATAATGGTTCAGTTAAAACTTATGGAGCACACTTATGATTTGCTTTATTATCAATAAAAATAAAGCAGCAAAGCTAGAGAAAACCAACCACCAGCGAAGAAGACTTAAAGGCCTGTAACATGGCAGTGGTTTATGCAACCTAAAAAACTCAGCAGAGATGCTTATCATTGCTGGTGAATTCAGAAAGCACTGACAAAGGCATACAATGTATCTTTTACTGCCACCAAATTTCAATCAGAGATTGTGAGAGCTCCTCTAATTACTCTAAAACCATAAAATTTTAGAGTGTGATTTGAAATGCTGTAATTCTGCACATACAGAATATTCAGCAACTTCCAAAAAATCTTTCAGACTTGGATGAAATTAGGCAGGCCAGTCTACATTCATTTATTGATTGATAAATGCTCATCAATGTGCCTCACACTGAAGTCTGCAAAGCATACACCTGTAAGGCACAGCATGTGGTTTTTATGTACTCTGAAGTTGGCCAAAGGAAATTGAATTTCCTCCAGAACCTGACTCTGCAAGACTTTACTGAGCAGGACTTCTGTACCAAATGACACCTTTTGAAGTTTCCTAGGATTCACCTGTGCTATCCCCCACTTTATTAAGAACCTGTCTGGAGTAAAGCAAGAAAGCCTTCTGGAGTTTGCTCACATTTCAGGTCTGCACAGCCAAAGCTACAGCCTTACCTGAGGTGCACATGTAAAAGAACAATGGCCTCGGCTTCTATCTATCTTTAAGAGAATGATCCAAACCTGAAACTAAGTGGGGAATGAGATCATTGAACATCTCTATGCACCTAAACCCAGGCTGCTGAGCCAAAAATGGAGCTGAGAGAGGGAGCACCCTGGAACAGCCCAGGAAATATAATTCTGTCTGATACTCAGTGTTCCCATGCCGCATGCTGAAGCATAAAGCCTGGCAAATCCAACTGTAAATAGATGTGGGAACATCAGGGAAATCAAGAGAATCAATCAGCAAAAATAGTACAAGTAAAACTTTTTCTCCTTGTCAGCACTGAGCCTTTGTAAGCTCCCTTAGCTCACTGCTTTGTATTTCCCCTAAAGCACAATTGTAAAGCAAACGCTTTATCTTCCTTTCCCTAAGCCTGGAATCCTGCTCCCACCACACACAAGATCAGAAAAGGGGGGCAGAGGCCAGTTAACAGCAACAAATGGCTTGAAAAGAAGTTACTGTTTTATATGTAGTACAGGGGATCTGAAAGAACAAATTTGAGTTGGTTTCTAAATCTTCAAAAGTTTTAGCCAAACTTAAAGTCAACTTCTTGACAGTAACTCTTTCCTGAGTAAAACACAAACCCATCACATTTCTTTCTCTCTCTCCCTTTTCTTTTTTTTAATATAATACCATCACAGTCTATTAACATGAAATCTGAAATGCCTGAAATCAGTAATTTCTATATCCTTGCAAAATCTGTTAATGTACAACTGTCTTGTACCTACAAGGAAACGGCCATTTTTTTCTGAAGAAGCTTGCTACAGACAGATTGCTTAAAGCTTATAAATTTGCTGTCTGTTCTGTGTATACTCTGCCCTGGTGTCACTTAACAAAACTTTCTACAGGATCAAATCTGCAATCAGATCAAGGCAACTATTTCTTTAATTTATTTCCATCTGCAGGCCTACAGGAAAAAAAAAATGACACTTCCATCAGAACATCTCTGAGATTAGCAATGACTGCAGGGATGTTGGTATTCGGGGATCTCTCAATTTGTTTCATATGGAGCAAACGCATCCTACCTACCTGATCTTACACAAGTCATAATTAAAACATATTTTTTAGTATAGCTGAACATGGTCTCCATGCATCCTATCACGCTGACTAAGATTACACTGATGGGAGAAACAGAGTATCTCCCAGAGGTGATGTAAATAGATGACTAAATGCCTGTGTAATTCTTTGAAGACGAACTGCAGTAAAAATCAGTGCAAAACTGAGACGGAAAACATTTCAGCTCAGTAATCCAAATGTAATATTCAATAATCCAAATTCAACAGCTTTGCAGGTGCTTTTTAATCTTCACATGCTTTATTTCTAATTGTCTCTTTTACCTTACAAAGGTGCTGTGAACATTATTTTTATCAGTATCTGCAACCCAAAATGTGATGGTGGTAGGCACTCTGGAAAGACATTAAAAGTTGTAATTCTATATTCAATTTGGAAGACTATTATAAATAGAGTTTAAGGAGTATGTATTAAAAACTGAAAAATAAAGGAATGTTAAATGGTTGCATAATGTCTTGAACAGCAACTCTACCAGGTACCAAGCACTACAAAGGAAGCAAAGCATGCTGCTGCATAATAAAGTGACAGATGTGCTCAGCACAGCCAATTCAAAGTTGCTCCACTAATGTTAACTTTGGCATTTATCAGTTTATTAAATAAGGCTACAAATGTGCCTCTCTCTTTTAAACTGTTTTAAACATGACTGTAATTTCATATGAGGCACGAAGAGTAACATTGGAGTGTTAAAATCATGTTTACCACCCATCAAGGAAAGTGTTATAATTTAGGTTGAATTTTTCCAGTGGTTGTTGGCTTGAGATATACTCAATATACAGGCCAATCAAAATCAATGCTTAGGGCTAAGAGATATAGGGTTGCAATTTGAGGAATTAAAGAACCAGAACTGCTTGTTTTCCAAATTAATTAGTCTTCATACTAAACCTGTCCTGCATTAATGAGAAAAAATTTTGAAGATAGACCAAAGCTTAAAATGAGTTTTTGTTACAACAATCACAGCAAGAAAATTTCCTTTGTTTCTTTATAGTTTTTGTGCAGCAGCTTGTTTTTCCTAATTAATAATAATGCTGCCCATGGACAACACTGAAGCAAGTTCCACTTGCACCAAGTAATGCTGAGGACTGTCATGAAACCCAGGAAAATTACAGCTAGAGAGCTTCACTGATTAGACCTCAGTAATAATCAAGTCTACAGATCAGTCATGCATTCACTACGAGCTAGTCACAAAAACAAACCAGAAACTTCAAGCCATTAGAGGAAGGATAAAGAGAAAACCAGATAAAAAAGGAAAGCAATGAAACAGTCTTTTTCCATGTATCACTGGGACTTTGACAAAAAAACTCAGACTGTACGCACAAGATAGTTTAAGCTAACAGCCCTGACCTGGGGATGTGGTTGTAAGGAACCTCAGTACCCTTAACCAACAGGTGCATTGATTTATACTGTCAGTAGACACCACCAACTTGGAAAAGATATAAAAAAAGGTATCAAAGCAATGAACTGAAATTCATCAGTCTACTTAGGTTGAGCATGGCCAGCAACATGAGCAGATGAAAATATGTTCAGGGATGCAATTACAAGCAGTCACACATTTCTTCATTTTTCATGGAAGGGTTTGTGCACATTAAAAATCTTGTCATCTATCTTTGCAGACTGGCTTCTACTCCATCAGTTGCCTGAAACCACCAGTAAAACTCATTTGGACTTCAGATAAAGGTAAAAAGTCACATCAAAGATACTACCAAAAAGCTTTAAAGACACAGAACAGAACCACTCAACTGGAATAGACTACATCTTAATCTCACTTTGTGCTGTCTTCAACACTGACTCCAACAGTGTGTAACTTACATTTACTGACATACATACAAAATGAGTACCAAATGATATATGCGGTTTAGGGAATTTAACATTTAAGTACTCTTCTAACTGCTTGACACAGAATAAATTGCAACAGCATGAAAAACAGTGGTATGACTAAGTTTCAGTTTCCTTGCTGAAGACCAAAAGGAAATTGCTTCTCTGTCTCTCGCTTCTCACTCATGCTGGCTTCTCCAACAGCCAGATCCTCAGATTGTCAGCACTCAAGGAGGCCCCTCAAAGGCTTTTGGGACAGTGAGCAGTGCAGCATACAGATGAAAGGCTGGCAGAGATACACACACCTTTCAGCAGCTTGTATTTCCACCATTTTAATGAAACAGACTTTAAATGGAAGTTAACCTCACTGTCGAGGTAAGCATGCTAACTGTCCTATTGGTAGCTGATGTATGTCCATTCCCTTGCCCACTGGGCACAATAAGTAGGCAGCTTGCAAATTCCATGGTCAAAAGTAGTTTTTTCCAACCTGGCAGATGCCAAAACTTATTTACTGGCAAGCCTCAGATAGAAAGAGCTCACAAAACAAAATATGAAAATCCTAGGAATTCTACCAATGAGAAAATTACTATTTTACAGCAAAGGAGGGGAAAAAAAAATAAAATATGCTGCAATAAAGAAAGTAACACGGAACAAAAAGTTCAACAGGAAATGGAAATAAACATAAAGGAAAGCGAAAAGTACTGGGGAGAAAGTCTGACAGCACAGAAAAGGCAGACACATACTCATACATTTATGAATCTACCATATGGATCAATCTTTACAGCTCTTAATATACTGTTGACATATATATACTAGCAAAATTTAAGGTGGAGATTGTATACTTTTCTGGCGAGCACATTTCCCATCTTTATAGCCTGAACTGTCTCTACTAAATAACATTGTAAAAGTTGACTAGTGAAGAAACAAATAGTGAATCACACCTGTCAAAAAAGAAAATCCCTTTATGGAAACAAAAATCATTTTAGCCTAAAAATTTCTGATGAAGTAAAACACAATAATTATTTAACAGTATTTACCCAGAATATGCAATGCTACAATCTGGCATTAGGCTGAGTTTGGGCAAGTTCTTTATAATGTGCATACAACACATACAATACATATAATATTAATTCTGCATTTTGGAACAACAACAGTAAGAGAGATGGGCAGACAAATGGAAATCCAGAAAAGGGAGATAAAGGGAGAATAACATAGTAAGAAATTAAAAGGAAGATTTTTTTAAGTGGACAACAGTAAAAAGGGGAAAGTAAGGCACTATGGTCTAGTTTTACAAAGATTCAAAATCCACAGAGTACTATGATTAAAAAAACTCAAATAAACATTAATAACATTAAAATATTTTAAAATTGTTGCAGTCATACGCATCTCCTCACAGAAGCTGAAAATAAGAGAGAGCTAAACAGAGGGAGGGAGAGAGTGAGATACACACTCGAGCTCTAAGACATGTTCTTTGGACTGCAAATGGGCAACGCTTCTATAAAAAGCAATAATGACCTTGTCTTTACAAGGTCTTACTATGGACTCCAGTGCAGAAGTGGGCATGAGAGATGGACACACTGAGGGAAGAAAAGGAAAAGGGGGAAAACATTTCAAAAACAAACACATGAAAATCAATTATTTTTCTCAATCCTTAAAAAAAAAGGAAGCAATAAAGATGATCATGCTACCTGTTGATGAAGTGTGTTAAAAATGACAGCCATGCAATAACAGATAAAACGGGCACCTAACTGAAGTAAAGTAGAAATCTCAGATCTCTTAATTTCTGCCTAATGTCAACATTTTTGAGGAAAATAAAGGCTTATTTATATAAGCATAATAGTAAGATAAATCGTTTGTATTAAAAATGCTTAAAATAGACCTCAAGATCACACAGAAATGTGTTATTTAGGTATGTTAATATCATTAATAAAATACAAATGTTCTCTGGTAAACAGAAAATTAAAAATTAACTGTTGCTAGAGCAAAAATAGGCTTGTTTAGTTAGCATTTGCAGCTGAAGTTACCAAACACATACAGGCTCATTGAATGAAAATATATGGCAGTATTATAGGGAAAGGGTACCAAAGCATCAACCCACTTGGCCTTTCAAGACTATTTTTGTTTGCATTGTTTTTGAAAACTGCCACTGTCACAGTCCCTACACTGCCAAAAATTCTCTTAATGTAATTGGAACTCTTGCTGGTATAGGGACTGTAGGATCTTTAGCCCAAATTCAGCAAGGTACTTCAAGCATGTGTTTTAAGCAAGACTTTTATAGTTTGACATGCACTTATTTGCTTTGCTGAATCAGGGCATACATGATCGGAATTTTCAACGAATTTTTGTTTTCATGGGGTTTTTTTTATTGTTATTTCTTTGAAAAAAAAGAAATTTACATTAAATGCATGGTTTCTATTAAAAAAACAACCTTTTCATATGATTGTATCATTTTCACAAGATTACCAGAAGACAATCATTGGCCTAAATATCTCACCCCTGAGGTCCATCCCTTCAGAAGGAATACATTTAGACCAATGTCCCGCACAAGCCGTGCTGGCAGTCATTATGCTTCAAATGGCCAGATCCCTCCTCCTTTGGACAAAACACATTCAGAAACCCTCCAAAGGCATTAACACCGTGTCTGCGCATACACACTCAAGCGATGCAATCTGCGTGTGCGATTAAGACATTCCCCTGGGGCAGTCACTTACTAGAATTACTGCTGTCATCCTTGGTTCCATCGAGACTTCCATCGGGGTGCATTTGCAAGTAGTAGCCTTGCCTGCAATATAACCTGGTCACTATACCCTTGAGCTGGGGATCTGAAAGACAAACATATTTTGTCACTAGCCTCAAAACTTTTTTTAAGAGTTATCCCTACTTCTCTCACTGTAGGAGGAAGTTTGGTGAAGTAGCATTGCTGTGTTAAAAGTAAGTACTCTAAGTATGGGTCCTGGATGGAGATGGAGAAAAATCCCGCCACCAAGTAATATTAGGCCAGCTGCGTGTCCTGTTATCTGCCTCCAACATCATTATAATTAACACAGGTCAAATAAAGAAATAAAAGAACACCCCAAACACCTGTAGTCAAAAGACTTAAATCAGATTAAGCCCTGAAAAAAATATTTAGATTTCAGCAACAAGTATAGAGCCCTACTGAAACTGACAAAACATTTAAAAATCCTACTTATTTCATACATGTTAATAACTTACTATATTTCACATAAGTTTTAAGGACAATTGAAGGAAAAGGTCTGTCTCCTTTCACTCTCTACCAAAATGATAAACTTAAATGGTACAGCATTTTGTAACAGTCCCATGTGAAGAGTTCCCAAAATATGTTATCAATCCAGAAATAGATAAAATTCACCTGTCCTCTCCCACCACCCAGAAAATAACACTCATAGATTAGGACAAGGCAACACCCTCCTTTAACAGGAAAAAAGACTGAAACTCCCCTTATTTTGCTACATGTATATGGGAAATTCAGGTAGCTGAACAATTAAGCTACCTCTGCATTTCTGATAATTGCCAAGAATTTGGCAGGGGCTGCCAAGCCACAAGTTTATGATTCATCTGAAGGATGCTGCATTATCACATCACAAATGAAACTCCTGCAGATCTGGTTCAGTGTTGAGAAGAGGACATCTCATCCTAAAAAAAAAAACCAGCACTACCTCTGTGTGATACTGGTATTAACAATGTTAAATACAAACTATTGGTCCCGACCCTAGGCAGCCACGTGTGGGAACACGGGCAATAAAAGCATCATATCACACTTAGCTTTGCAATAGTGCACTAAAATCACAAAGACTTTGAGACATATATGCAATAAAATGAACAGGTGAACTTCTAAGGAAGACAGAAGGATTTCCATGCAAGCCTGTGGGCAGAATATAAAATCTTCCTTGAATTTGTGTGTAATTGCTCTTATAATCAATCATGATAGGTTACTTGCAGCATGCTAAAAGGAGGTAGAGGTAAGTACAAACAAAACTGGTTCTGAGTGGAGTGCTCTGGTTTTCTACAGGGGCTCAGTTACATGAAATGATTACAAAAACATTCTTCTTGACTATCCAAATTAAAAAGTCATATTAAACAACAAACACATCTAAATTAAAAATATAATAAAATCTGTTACTATAAATATTAACACTAAGAATAATTTTGAGGCACAACAATAAATAATATAAACTTTTGATGATCAACATGTAAGTACATTATATTTTCCTTTTTTTTAAACTGAAAATTTTGCTTTCTACAAATGTTTACATTAGCAAAAATTTGTCTATCATTATATAAGAACATTCAGAAACAAATATTTTAAAGATTTATAAACAGAATAAACTGCAGCTTCTTTGCATGTACTGTCTTAAGAACTCTGTAAGGCAACTAAAGGTATTCTCATAATTTAAAAATTAAAAGTGAGTTCCTCTTGCACAGGCACTGTTCCTGCCATCATATGCTTTCAATGTGCACTTCCAAACTGACTTAATAAATATTAAAATGGCATCTTAAAATATTCTTTACAATATTAAAAATAGAGCTGTAAAAACTATTTACAGGAAAAAACATTAGCATTTCGAAAAACATTTCTGCACTCAACGAATCATTAATAAATGATTCTTCATCACCACTTCTAGCCTGAAGTATCACAGGAAGGCAAAATACAGTCAACCTACTATCACCAGTTGTTTACATCTCCTTCAAGGGAAAAAAGCAGAACTTTGAAGTGATTTTCAAAGTTGTTCTTGATATTCATTCTATTAATTTTCCTACATTCGTAAATAAAATCTTACAATAAACTGTGCAATCGTTTGCCTATGTTCTCAGCAAAAGCATTATTTGAAGTTAACCCTGCTTTACCACCTATCCAAAATTATGTCTGACTGAAAATAATTTATTTTTTCGTATTTTTTTTTAACAGCACTTCAGATCAACAAATCCAAGTACACTGGAATTAAGCGTTTTCACTGGAGAGTGCTCAAAAAAAACAGGGGGGGAGGGTAACTGAATGGTGAGACATGGTATTTATTTCATCTTTGCCAAAAAGCAACCCAGATTCAGTGATAGAGTTGAATGAAGTAACTCATTCTCAATGCAAGTCCTAACAGTCAAACAGGCTACTTCATATAGCTTCAAAGTAAATATCTCCAAGATGAACCAGACAGTCC
This sequence comes from Ramphastos sulfuratus, assembly GCA_013399055.1. NCBI lineage: Eukaryota > Metazoa > Chordata > Aves > Piciformes > Ramphastidae > Ramphastos > Ramphastos sulfuratus. The sequence goes on from WBNM01037262.1 coordinate 26,421, forward strand.
TGTCAGGAATTGGGTCCTTTTTAAGACACCTGGGCCCTAAGCAGAGAAGAGACAACCACTAGTCCATTTATTTCCATAGCATTACCTGCCTATTGGCACCTAATATTTATTAAAGGAAGAGCCTTAGCTTTAGATGATTTACAAAAGAGTTTCTCAAATCCTTCTTTACCACACCACCTTTCCCCCCTGCCCCCC
>WBNM01037262.1:26636-77947 GCA_013399055.1 Ramphastos sulfuratus
CCCCCCCACTGTTTGCTAGAAAGCTGGAGCAACTAGCAATGCCCACAAACACCAGCAGAAGACTGATGCTGCCCTGTCCACAGATGCACCAGATATGTTATAGTTTCTAACTCCCACCACAGTGACACAGGCAGACAAATCAGCAATCATTCTCACACTTTACATCCCACACAACCCTTTTTCTTCCCAAATGAAAAGAGAAGGAAAGGCAAGACAACACAGCAACATAATAAAATACAAATGAACAGGATGAGAATAGATGACCTTCACCAAAGAGCTTCACCCAGCTCTCATGATTTTATTATATTTTGCTAATAGTTCTCCTAAAGTCCTAGCAAAGTGATTATATGAAAAGAATATCACTTCTATTTAAACACCTCAGTTTGAGGTTAAAAACAAACAAACAACAAAACAGAAAACTTCAAAATCAAATGACACTTCAACATCTAATGATTTTTATAGATCCTGTTTTTCACCTTAACTTCTGATGTTGACCACTTAAATACGACAGTTCTGCAATGCCTCAACATGGAAAGGATTACTCTGACTTCTAGTTATTAGAGGTTGTCACTAAAAATTCAAAGACTTTGTATTGAATGGACAAAGCAACAGCTTCTCAAGCCTCTCTTTCACAGCAACCTGCATGACAGCAGCCACTTGCAGCATGCTTTTATTGGTTTTTTAACTTGCAGTGGTGATGGCATGATGCATGATTGCAGTTCCCATGCACTCTGTCAGTAGCTGATGTCCTCAACAAAGACAAATTTTAATTGAGACATCTTTTCCCTTGAATAGTGGCTACAAAAAGGATGTTGGCATTCACTCATGACAGGCTTGAGCATAGCTCTTGCTTTAGAACAATTATGACACTTTATATTTTGAATTAAGAATACCTTTTGTTCACGAACAGAATGGATTTAGTATGTCCTCCCTCACCCCTACAGGCTGCTAGGACAGATCTCTCTAGAAGTTTTACAGGTTTAAAATAAACAGAGTGAAAAACTCATTAAATATGAGCATTAAGGATTTTACCTTTGTATTCAGATGTAGATGAATGAACAATGATGAATATGCCCATAGTATTTTAACAGCATCCATTGAGTTTAATTTTTAGTTTTTACAATAGGAGGGCTTTTTTGACCTTAGCCTCTCTTTTGAGTAAAGGTAGTAAATAAAAAACTGTTTGAGCTGACAAGCAAGTATTTAATAGTGTGCTAGTATCATATCAGCTCACATCTTATGGAGAATAAACTGAACTATCCAGTCAATGACAAGTCTGTCACAAAATGTGTTGCTCAGATAGAATAGCATCAGCTTCATGTTAACAGCTGGTAGCTCCAGATCAATCACATTTTAGTTATCCTTTATTTTTTGCATTTCCTTCCTGTAGCTACTACTTCTGGATGTTTCAGTACTACAAATAACACTCATACTGGTCTGAAATAATCAGACATTTTTTTGTGTTAAGATTTCTGATACTCCAGCAGTCACCATGACCCACCTGTCATTTCTTGCTGGTGTTGTTATGATCAGCTTTTGTTAGGAAACTTTTCCCTCATCTACTGTTATGGATTTAAGTTTATTTGAAGTATTAAACCCCCTAAAATCTCTATTACGATGTCAAAAATGTTAACCCCCCAGAAAGCTGCAACCCCTACATATCTGATGAAGCTGGGAAGCACAATACCCACCCAAAGCACCGACTGTATCACTCACTGCAGGCCAGTCCCCAGTTTGTTTTTAAGGTCTGGAAGTGTAGAGAGACCTGGACAGGCTGGAGAGGTGGGCTCAGGCCAGCCTCATGACATTCAACAAGGCCAAGTGTAAGGTCCTGCACCTGGGTAGGCACAATCCCAAGCACAAATACAGGCTGGGTGGTGAATGGCTGGAGAGTAGCCCTGNTGTCTTGAACAGAAGTGCCCTGACAATAGTGTTCTGTGGAGTTGTGGATTAAGATTGCTTCAATCTTTTGCTGAAGCCACTCTACTGTTTAACAATTACATACCCGCCATGGGTGGGACTAGAACCCATGCCCTAGACTACAGTTCAAAGGAGTCTTTTACTGACTTCTGCACAGAAACCTATTAATGCTTCAGATTAATGTTTGGATACTATTCAAAACTTCAAACGTGTTAGTACTACTTAGTATTTTAGAAAACTTTTTCGTGACGCAGTTCAGCTCCAGAAGGATGGACCAAATCCTATGTGAAATCACATTTCCTTCTTGGATTCACATTTCAAGTATTTCAGTTCCTACTATAATGCTTTTCTCAGTTTCCAAAAGTTGTCTTCTCTTCAAGCCTACTGTTTATGTTTAATTGCAATGGCACCCTAATATGTACAGTCAGACCCCTGCTGTCTTGGTTTTGGCAAGTGTTGCTTCATCATTCCAGCACATGAAAGTGCAGGATCCTCTGATATACATATTATACAACCACAAAAGTAAGCTTCCTAAAGCAAGTACAAATCCCATGGGGAATCAAAAATGCAGAACTTCATTTAAAGGTAATAAAATCCTAAATAAGAATCAAAATCCCATATTTTTCCTTCATTCTGAAACTCTTCTGCTGTCCTTATGATAGAGCTTTTGCACTCAAAAGATTTATATGCTCCTAACTTTTTCATTATTTTGTCTGTCCTGTCACCTGGTGCCTCAATATTTCAAAGTTTCTGATCATGTTGTTTTTGCTTTCTTTCATTGTTAATAAGAGATAAAATATGGACAGTTATAGGCTACTGCTCTCTGATTTTAATAATAATACTGTTTTCAGTATCTCATAACACACACCAGAAAACTAAAATTTAATTAAAAACTTGAAAGAGAAATAGTTTTAAAAGAAAGTTTTGCTGTATTCAGGACAGGAGGGAAAAAGGATATAATGTGAACTCAGAAAAGCAATAGCTTCCATTATTCCCTGTTCCCATAAGTAATAACTGTACTTATTCTGAAATGCAGCGGCTTTGTGAGCCTATTTCTCTGTGCTCACTTATTTTTCTGTCCTCACAATGATTACAGGGCACTCCACTTCGATGTTTATTTTTAACTCTACTTTTTGTCCATTTATGTTGCACATCACAAGCTCATCTCCCGCAGAACCTTGCTTTGAGAGCACATTTAAGAGACAGAGAGTCCTCCTACGTTCCTCCGCTCTCATTGTCATCAGTACTTCCAAAGCATTTATGAAATTTCTTGGTAAACTATAAAAGTGGGTCGGAGTTCTGCAAAGTGGTTGCTTTTCTTGAAAGCACAGCATCATACCCTTTGTGCCAGTGTCCTTGCCTTTGTATTGCAAATGGTTTTATGTTAACCGCAAAATGTGCTCCCTTCCGTTTGTCTGCACTGACATTTTGTCTCTAGGTCTTGCAATACATTTCAAATTATGGAAGATTTGCTTCTTGTTATGTTGATTTACTTTGAACTAATTCGATTGCCATTGGAATTACAGCAACTTGGCTTCTAGTTGTGATCACTTATATCTGTTCAGATTCATGAGATGATTGGATCTAATAGACTTGTCTGAAGTATAATTGTTAACATTCTAATTTACTAGCCATACTATTTTGGAAGAATATTTAGCACCATAGAATTGTTTAGGTTGGAAAAGACCTTTAAGATTAAGTCTAACCATCACCTAACTCTACTTAGTGCTAAACCTTTAGCACCACATCTATGCATCTTTTAAACACCTCCAGGGATGGGGATTCAACTATCTCCTTGGCNGCAAGAAGAGAATGATACACATCTTGCCACAACCTCCCTTCAGGTATTTGTTGGAAACAGAAGAGGTTTAGGTTGTTAAGAAAACACATTGTTGGAAAATCACCATTTTACTTGTACTGTAATTTTTTTTTGTAACTTCATTAATAATTAGCATTTCTCTTCCTACTGGACTACATTGTGCATCTCTGATATTTCTGATCATGCAACACATGGATTTGTTGAGAGATTTCTCCCTAAATACTGCCTTCCACAGTTGAGCAATGTTCCTTCTAATATGCTAAAACTAAATGATTTCCAATTTCTCAATAAGAAAAATAGCTGATGTTATACACAGAAATATTCAGAAGAAACTGGCCTCTACTTCCAGGCCAGTCACAGTTCAGTGATTCTGACTGACAAGAATTATCTTCCACTAACACACACAAAAAAAAAAAAAAACACCTTTGCAATTACATTCACTTTCTCAAAGCTTTGAAATGCTAAAAATTCTATTGTCTGAAGTTTCATGTTACAATAGTTTTGCTGTTACAATTTTTATTTCTTATTTTCATTTTACATAGGCCTAAAAAATATCCTGTCTTACTCAATCTACAGAACACAGACAAAGTAATTTTCCAGTATTTTGTTCAGGATTCCTTCCTACACATGAACAACTTAGTTCTACCTGGCATTTTCCTGCTTCTGAATTCTGACAATAAAACATTTACATCATACAAAACATTACTTAGCATTTTTCTTTAAAACAAAAACATTAAGCAATAGATATCAAAGTTACGTAATTTCTGCATCTTCAGGTTTTTTTTGCAATAATCTCCATTTTGTTAGTTTCCCTTAAAAAGGCCCTGTGAAAGACCAAATTCTCTTTTAGTCACATTCAAAGAATACCAAGGTAGGCACAACAAGACAGATTCTATTACCATTCAAGTTATGTATATGATTTGACTAATGCATTGCCCTTTGAATCAGAAAATAAATGGGCTTTAAGAATAAGATTTCTCTGAAGATGTCACTGAACACTGAAAGCACAAAAGGATGGGCATAATCACTTTTCCAAATGTAACAGAACATATTTCACGTAACACCTAACTTACCAAAGAATGAACATGATTCTCCCTCTCCTAGAGAATTCATATTTTTAGAACTAAATGTATAAACATTTATTTTTATGATCTTGACTATTTGTCTTCTTGCATGCTGCATCACAAAGCAATGAAATATTTGAAGTCAGCTTTTATTTCTTTGACAAAACTGACTTAGAATTAAATTTGGAAAGCACCTAAACAATCTATTTTAAAAGTATTCAAAACTATCATGGTAATGCTCAATGCAAAGAGGATAGCAGGATAATTTGCAATGCTAAGTACTGAATTCTAAATCACACTCTATTTTCTCTTGTTACATACAGGAAGCTTTCATAATGCTGAGTGGCAGGAGTCCTTAACTTGTTATTAACTTCATTTAATCCTTGCCAGAATACATAAAAGCCCACAAAGTGGTACATTCCCTCTGCCTAGATAGGCAACACCATCACTTCTGAAAAGTGCACCTCAAGAACAGTGTATTGTACTCAATTTCACTTTCTTGCCAATAGCACAGAATATTGAAAGAAGCCATTTGCATTACTTTCAAGAAGTCTTGCAATTTCAGCTACCAACTAGCCTCAAACTGCACCGCCTATGAACTAAGGCAAAGGAGATTTTGCTCAGTTATGAAGCGATAAGTAGGAGCTACAATATAGAGAATCATAAAATCATAGAATCATTCAGGTTGGAAAGCCCTTTAAGATCATCAAGTCTAACTGAAAACCTAACATTGCCAAGTCCCCCACTAAATCATGTCCCTAAACATCATGTTTACTGACCTTTTAAATACCTCTAGGCATAGTGACTCAACCACTTCCCTGTTCAGCCTGTTCCAGTGCTTGACAACCCTTTCAATGGAGAAATTTTTCATAATGTCCAACCTAAACCTCCCCTGGCACAACTCAAGGCCATTTCCTCTCATCCTATTGCTTGTTAGTCATAGGAGCAACTAGCATCCACCCCACTACAACCTCCTTTCAGGCAGATGTAGAGAACAATAAGGTCTGCCCTCAGCCTCTTTTTCTCCAGCCTAAACAACTCCAGTTGTTTCAGCCGCTCCTCATAACACGTTCTCATATGATATGTCACAAGAGTCACTGCAGAAAAAAGACACTCAGTTTTCTTTGATATTTGAACAACATATAAGGCTTTGCTGCTTTCAGAAGTAGCAGATTCCCAATGCATCCTAAGGCAGCAGTCTCAATTTTTATTGCCACCGTCATAAATGGATACATGACTACATTTTATAAAATTACAACAGATTAAAAGTTGTAATTTCTGCATTAGCTGGGTTGAGTAGACTGGGCTGAGATTTGGGGAAAACAACCCAACAGAAATACAACCCACTCTTTTGCATTAGTGCAAACAATTTAGTGCACAAATGTAAACTCCTGATTAATAAAACAATAAAAGCATGAAGTTGTGACCAAATGCAATTAAACTTGTTTGCTGCTTTTAAAAAAATCACTCAAAAGGAACTAAAGAAGTACTAAGGAAGCTGGTAAATTAATTTCATTTAAATTTAGTGTTTAGTGATGTAGAAAAAGCAGGGATTGCTTGTTTTCTTTATATATGACAGAAAGCATTTACTATGAAAAATGTGGATCAGTAAACTGACTTGAACCTTCAGGAAAGTGTAAAAATAAAATTTTTCCTTAGCTGTACATAATATATTTCTTATAATAATATATTATATATATACACACTATACACATATATTTCTTATAATAGTATTTTATCCCTATTCTTTAACATAAATCATTAGTGTCAGATCATGTCATCAAACAACACTGTCTTGTGTTTGTTTACAAAGATAGGAAGTTCCAGCAAAAGAACTGTTAAGATGCAAATTACATTTTAGTCCTCTTCATTACTGGAGATACAGGACTCCAATGTATTTGTCCACAATGAAAGGAAAATTGACAGAAATGGATAATCCTATAGTGAAAGGGAAATAGAAGTATTTCTATAGTTCTTACTATTTGGGAACAATCTATTTTGACAATTTTGATTGTCCTCTTGTACTCCGCTTTGGTGAGGCCACACCTCGAGTATTGTGTTTGGTTTTGGGCACCAAAATACAAGAGAGATGTGGAGGTGCTAGAGTGGGTCCAGAGGTGGGCAAAGAAGTTGGTGAAGGGCCTACAGAATAGATCTTAGGAGGAGCAACTGAGGGAGCTGGGGTTGTTTAGTCTGAAAAAGAGGAGGCTGAGGGGAGACCTCATTGCCGTCTACAACTACCTGAAGGGACATTGTGGTGAGGTTGGTGCTGGTCTCTTCTCACAGGCAGCTGGAGACAGAACAAGGGGGAATGGCCTCAAGCTGAGACTGGGTAGGTTTAGATTAGGTATTAGGAAAAGGTTTTTCACAGAGAGAGTGGTCAGGCACTGGAATGAGCTGCCCAGAGAGGTGGTTGAGTCACCGTCCCTGGATGTTTTTAAGGGTCATTTGGATGAGGTGCTTAGGGATACGGTTTAAGGTGAATCTTATAGGTTGGACTTGGTGATTCTGAGGGTCTTTTCCAACCTGGATGTTTCTGTGACTCTGTGATTCTTGTTTTTATATAAAGCCAGATTACAGAAGTCCCACTAAATGAGCTGAAGTTTGCACTGTTAATACAAATTAAACATTTCTTTATTTAGAAGAATATCTATGCAGGAAAACATGAATACACTGGCATTAATTCATACAGAAGCTCTACAAAAGAAATTTTAATATAATTCTATATATAATACCATTAACAACAATTTAACATGTTTTATAACATTCTATTGCTCTTTCTTAAAGGGTTGCCATTTTCAGTTTAATCTCTGAAATCTCCAAGAGCAACAGAAAAAGCAAGGCAATATCCTTACCAAAAGTATAATCAAGGATCTACCACTTTATCTTTTTTTTTGTTTAAAATAAAAAACAAACAAACAAACAAAAAATCCCCAAACACACTCAAGAAATGTCTTGAGTTATAGAAAGAAGATTATTAAGAACTTCTTAAACCAGAAAATACTAAGTCGTTCTTTCATTTTTGCAGTGTAAATAAGTATTACTCTGGAATGCTATTTAATCAGGGACTTCCTGAAGAAATATCAGCGATTTTCCTATACTTTATCCTATCGTATACACAAGCACTTGTATGTTTGGTTTGCAAATGGAGAGACAGAAAGAGAAGCAATACACGGCTGCTTTGAGTTTCTGAGATCACGTTTTCCTCAAATCCCTCCCTGTGAGAAAGACATGAGTCCTGTTCAGCCTGCAGACTGCAAGGCCTCATAATCTGTGGTATTAAAGACAATTCAGAAATCTCAAGAGAAGCAGCTTGGAAAAGTGATCTTCAGCCAGCATGACAAGAAAATAATCCCCTATGCTGAAGAACACAATCTGTACCATTTCGAATTCAGAATTATAGACTCATGATTATTTTTCTAAGGTTTCTAAGGTTAACTTGGGCCACAACCTCAGGGTTTCCTCGTCTTCTCATCTTTGCTATCCAAGAAAACTTGGAATACAAAGAAATAAAAAAAGATTCTTACGAAGTTACATGACCTCAGGAGCTGGGCTGTAAGGAAATCAGTAGATTTTGACACTGATGATACAGGACAGACCACAGAAAGCTGTGACAGGGAGTCACTCAACAAATCCTCTTTGAGAAACATCAGCACAAAACAGCCTTGTTTTTCTGGAACTGCTCTTGCTTAGAGATTGACTCTAGTAGGAAAATAATGGCTATATATGGCAGACTTCTTTTATGCATCCTAATGCTCCTAGAGGGAAAAAAAATAAGATAAAAAAGCAAAGAAAAAAGCAAATCATACATTCCACCTAGATTGCTCTGGCTCTCCTGGAAAAGCTATTTAGTCCAGATATTTAGATCCTAACCAGAAACTAAACTGATGTATGCTTATGGCATCTATGAGAAAATGGGCAGAAACAGTTCAGGTTGACTCAATTATTCACTAATAAGGAGTAAATCTTGCAGTTTTGAGTGTTCTGATGATACGGTAGATGCAGTTGGCAGAAACTATCCTAGTCTCTCACTGGCATCATGACCTAAACCTACTGTTTGTCTACAGAAAAAACACAGGTATTCTATTCTATAAAGTCTCACAAGATTGCAAATATCTGCCAGAGTTTGGAACAGCTCAAAGCTGGTTCATGCTTTGATGAAGACTTGTCCAAAAGACCCTCAAAACACTGAAAGGGCATCAACTTATTAGAACACAAAGCAGAACAAATAGCTTTTAAACATATAACGTGAAAGAGAAATAAAACTGTAAGAAATCTCTCAACCTATCTATGCATTACTGTAGTGAATTCATGATGTGTTTTGTCTTCCATCTATCTCTCTCACCATGGAGAACTAGCTATACATCTATCATCTGTACCTTTTCTAACCTGTTAAGGTACAGTCTCTTTGACATTTTTCTTACTCCTTACCTGCTATACTCTCCAGTCCAACATAGTTTCCCAGCTATGTGTCTCCAACTATGTTGAGCAGTCAAGAGGACACAAGAACACAGCCCTCCTCCCTGCTATCCTATCACATCTTAACTTTAATAACAAAACTCTGTAATTTCTAGTTGTATACATAGACATCTATCAACACATTGAGCCATAGTACCAGTTTCTTCATCAGCCATCACATGCATTTTGCAGAGAGATTGAAGCTCCTTGGGCAGTTCTGAATGTGTATTTTCTTCCAAGATATGAAATACAAATACAGCAAGACCCCCTAAACCAGAATATATACCCCAAGTCTGCTGAGACACAACACTTCCATGATGATAGCTTCTCCATTTACCATTTGCCTGGCCAAAACCAGCTATAAACACCATTCCTTGTCAAGTCTGACATAATTGCTTAATTTATCACAGATGTCAAATTACATGTGTTAAGATACTAAATGAGGCAAATTCCAGATCTGTTGTTGGTGTCTTCCAGTGACCTTAAGTGAGATTCCTCTGACAAGGTGTGCACATCTGCCCCAGATACTGATCCTGAACTTCTTAAGGAAGGAGTGCAGAAAAATGGGCAGCTCTAGCTATGACTTCCCTCATTCTGTAGGACAGGTTAAAAATGTAACACATTAACTACACCCAAGATGGCTTATTTATTCACCTAAAACATCTATCATGTGCTCTTCAGACCTGTTCACCCTCTGCAGACACTACTGCTCTCAACCCTCTGGACGAGCCTTTCCACCCCAGGGCTCAACTCCAGCCAATATCAGACTATTCTGATTGGACTAGACTTATGGTATGATTCAGACAGCTACTTATTTACTCTTACATTATGTTAGAAGACCCACATATACTGTAAAAATGCAGCCATATGGGCATAACTCTATTTGAACTGGTTGGCTTAGCATCCTCAACTATCAGCTGCTCACTTTTCTCACATCAGGGTTTCCACTCCACCCTTTAATTTGAGGCTTGTCCTGAAAACTGCTTTAAAGAACCTACACATTCAACTGGCATGTTTTAAACAGAAATCAAAAGCAATTTCATTCTCCAGATATATTTGCTTATACTTCAGCAGTATCTTGCTAGCTCTAGTGAAGGCTGAGGTACCACCATGAAAGCCGGCATTCAAAAGAGCTAACAGGTACTCTCCTAAAGAGCAAATTACATTTTCTGAGTATTAATATTAAACTATCTTTAAATCTCTTATGTTTCCTGCGCATCTATTATACTGACAAATTAAATGTTATTCGAAGCTCAAAGACTAGAGATCGAAAAGCAGGGAATTTCTCCCCAGATTTCCACAGCACCTTTTGTCTGTGTCTGCTGACACTGAGGTGATAGCACTGCTATTAGCCCATATCATTATAGGCTAATAGCAGCGCAAAACCTGGCAGCAAGTGAAAAACTTGCTGTAAGTGCAGTAAGTGCAAAAACTGGCACAAATTTTACTCTGTAAAAATGTCCTAATGACAGCCTTCAACTGAATGTTTCATCTTTCTTTAGACTCACAACACAGAGCCTGAGCTTTCCAAGACCAAGGCAAGACTGGTAGCTCAGGGCCAGCTGTGCAGCCCCATGCCTGCAGCACAGGCCTCAGCCAGGTGGATGCTGCTCAGCTGCAGGCTGGTTGGCAGACTGACACACTAACTTCAAAACCCTGCGTTGACTCAGCTTCTTGTAAACAAATTGCTGCCTGTCTTGTTTTCATTTTCTAACCCTCACATGCTCTTACGTGGGCTGTCTGATGCACAGTCCAAGGGCTGCTTCTCTGTTTCATAATCAGAAGCATTGCTAGTTCTAATACTGCAAGTGAAATGCTGCACAGTTTAGTATTCTATCTCCAGCGCATATTTACATATAAGAATCTTTGAATTGTTTCAATTGCAAAAGATTGCTAAGATCATTGAGTCCAACCACTGACCTATCACCACTACGGCCATTAAACCATGTCCCAAAGTGCCATGTCTATGTGGTTTTTGAACACCTCCAGGGACAGTGACTGCAATACCAATAGGCTGTTCCTGGACAGCCTAATCTAATGCCTGACACTATGTTCCAAAACAACATAACATGACATGCCTGACACTTTCATTTTTTATCAGAATATAAATTCAAGCCTCTACAGCTCCTGAGTCCAGCTGCTAAAAAAAACCCAAACAACCAAACAACAAAGAAAACCCCAACAAAACAAAACAAAGAAACAGCAAGCAAACAAACAAAGATTCAACAAGGCCAAGTGTAAGGTCCTGCACCTGGGTAGGCACAATTCCAAGCACAAATACAGGCTGGGTGGGGAATGGCTGGAGAGCAGCCCTGAGGAAAAGGACCTGGGGGTCTGGGTTGATGAAAAGCTCAACATGAGCCTGCAGTGTGTGCATGCAGCCCAGACAGCAACCGAGTGCTGGGCTGCAGCAAGAGCAGCATGGCCAGCAGGGCAAGGGAGGGGATTCTGCCCCTTTACTCTGCTCTTGTCAGACCCCACCTGGAGTACTGTGTGCAGTTCTGGAGCCCTCAGCACAGGAAAGACATGCAACTGTTGGAGCGGGTCCAGAGGAGGGCCACGAAGATGATCAGAGGCCTGGAGCAGCTCTGCTATGAGGACAGGCTATAAGAGTTGGGGCTCTTCAGCCTGGAGAAGAGAAGGCTTCCAGGTGACCTTCTAGTAGCCTTCCAGTATCTGAAGGGGGCCTACAGGAAGGCTGGGGAGGGACTATTTACAAGGTCTTGCAATGACAGGACAAGGGGCAATGGGTTTCAACTGGCAGAGGGAAGATTTAGACTGGATGTTAGGAGGAAGTTCTTTCCTGTGAGGGTGGTGAGACACTGGCACAGGTTGCCCAGGGAGGTTGTGGCTGCTCCCTCCCTGGAGGTGTTCAAGGCCAGGTTGGATGAGGCCTTGAGTGACCTGTACTAGTGGGATGTGTCCCTGCCTATGGCAGGGGGTTGGAACTATATGATCCTTGAGGTCCCTTCCAACCTTACCATTCTATGACTCTATGATTCTATGATAAATACAATCACAACAACAACAAAAAAAAACCACCTTTGGGGTTGGATTTGGACCCAAACAAATTGAAATTCACCCCCCAAAGTGAATCACCAAGCAAACTTAGAACTTGGAAGCAACGCAAAAGTTGTATTTACAAAAGTGGGCTAAAACACAGAAGTATAAAATGCACTGAACATAAACAAAGTATATTTACATGTATTTACAACTTGACAACAATACAAGGATCCCCTTGTACAATAATTCAGCTTTCCCCTCCCTGGGCAATCTAGAGGGACTGCTAGCAGCCTCCTCCCTACTCTCTCCCTTCCCAGTACCTCACAGACACAATATGAGTCAGTTGAGCCAGCAGAAGTTCAGAATGGAGTCATGCAAGGAAGTAAGCCGCAGAGAGAAAAAAGAAGAAAAAGGGCAGAGTAAGTTTGTGCTACCAAGTATAAGATATTCAGCAAACAAATAGGATGCTATAAACCTATCAGTTATTATTATTCTGTGTCCAATCCCCTACTTTCTTACCTTCTACTGAAAGTCTCTGGAAAATAACTATTCCTGTTTGCAATTAGGAACTAGGCTGAAGTACTAGCTCTGACCACAACAAACCCAAACCACCACCACCATCACAACAACAACAAAACCTGAGAGGATATTACTAATTCAGAAAGCTGTCCAAAATTAATCTACTTCCTTTTCAACCGAGCTCGCATTACAGCCAAAGTCCTGGATTATTTTTCAGAGGCCTTTGACGTAGTTCTCTGTTTCTACACTGAAATATAGCAGAGATCTGTGACATAAATCTTGCTCAGATTTGACACATAAGCTGAACTCTTTTTTACATAAAGATGAGGGGCATGTATGGGCCTTGATTATGCTTTATTAGGTTCTTCATTAAAATCTGTGTCAGTTGCCCCATCAAATCGGTGACACTTCATTTTTCTAAGAACTTATTTTCGGCTGTATGCAAAATGTGGTTTTGCCAGAGAAGGAAGAGGAGGAAATGGGAAAGAGAAGGTAAAAGTTCCCATCATTGTGACTAACAGTCAGTTGTGCACTGCCATAAAACTTGCCTGCCATGATTTTTAGTGGATATTTTGTAGACAAACCAGAAAACTGCCATTTTATAATCAGTGTCACTTCAGCTGTTTCTAGGTGTGCTGGTTTGAGGCTAATTGGAATATTGTAATGACAAGAAATTAGATCATTGGCTGTGAAAAGAAAATAATAGTGATGTCTGTATTACCCATTGGATTGCTGAGAGATATAAAACCAAGAAAGAATAACAAAGTCTCCCAGGTCTGGCTGCAGCTTGCTTCATTAACTCCTTTGCCTGGACCTGTGTACCTCAATCTAATCATTCTCCTTCTAAACCCTTACCTGACATCTCACTCCTGCACATAGGCCTTCTGAGATAAGGGAGGGGTGGACAGGGAGAGGTGAGTTAGTTTGGAGCCCTCCTGGGAGGTTCCGCTGTTCGGGAGGGATTTTGAATTTCTGTATTACTTCTACTTGTATATAATTGTAAATATCTGTATATATTGTATATATATGCTTGTAAATGTGTGCTGTGCTGTAAATATATAGCTTCACCTTAACTTCCAGATGTCTGGCCTAGTCTGGTAAATTCAAAGTGTGGGGGGAGGGAAACTCCCAAACCACCACATCATGGAATATAACAAGACAACATAACAAAAGAACCACAAGAAAGCAGATCAGCAAGGACTTTGCTTTCAGTACAAGGCCTGAAGACAGTGGGCCACTCCCTACCTAAGGGAACCATGTAGCCCTTGCTACTGTAATGTTAAAGCAACAGAAGGAGTTTTAAGCAACTCCTTCCTTGTTGCAATACTAAGCAAAGAAGTGGTGGCAACTCATCTTACTGAGAAGGTCTGACACGCATGGCTCAGAAGCTATTTATGCCATATGACTTTAGGTTTCTAAGATGAGTGCCCTGACTCACACTCTCAAAGGTTATAAACTACTCAGTGTGCCTGATGCTTAAGACAGAAGTCTGAAATTGGATGATGTGGATAAAAGAACTGTGGTGTCACACAGGATGTTTGAAACTAGCTGAAAACAGGATGGGTAGGCTTTGTCTTTAGGATCAGGATCAATTTACATTTTTTTTTAGTTTACCAAAATAAAAGAAAGAAAAACCTTGAAATAAAAAAATGAATTCGAATGGATTAAAAGCTTTTCCATTCTTCACTAAGAGGGAAAGTGAGAAATGGTATAGTTGAAAAAACATTGAGTCATATCAATACAAAGAAAATCATTAATAGCTCAGAATTTAAATGCTTCATTTTCTGGCAAACTGAATACTAAATTCAGTCAAAGACTAAATATTTTGTTTCAAAGTTGAGTGTAATCTTACAGTTTAAAAATTAAATTGGCTGACAACTTGAAATAAATACTTGCTTAACAACTGGAAAATAATAGGAATAAACAATGCAAAATGACCATCTGGAAATAAAAGGCTTACTCTAGACTGCTTCCAGGTTCACTCCTCTCGCTTACAAAACGCAACATAGTTAAATATGTCTGTGAAGACTTTTTTGTTGCTTTAATGTCAGCATTTTTTTAGAAGAGAATGGCCATATTATGAACCCTCCAAACGGCTATACACAGCTGCTCTAAGCAATTGTATTGAACTGTCCTTAACTCGTAAAAACAGGGAATGATCAGCTAAATAACAGAAGGTAAAGTTTAGCAAACAGATGTAAGAGCACTGGACTCCGCCAAAACTATTAACCAATCAATATATAGAAAATTTGCATGCTGGGGGCATGGACAAGATGGGGCAGCCAGCAGAAACTTGCATGATTGCGTGCAAGGAAGAGGGTTTCCCTATATATGTAACCTGAAATCATACATTAAATGGCTTCACTTGGAATTCATTTTGGATTGTGGTGTGGTCCATTGCGCCTCTGGACACTTTTGAATTCTACCTTTAAGAAACAAACAGCTCTTCAAGAAAAGTACCATTAAAAATAGCTCTGTCCTATCAAATACCCCATCTAAAGCAGAGGCATACAAATGCTTTCCACCTCGGCCAAGATAAGATGGGTTCTGGTTTTACCTACCAGAGTAGTTCTGATGCATGTGAAAGGACTCAAAATGCGAAGATGCCATCATAGATATATGCCCTATTTGGAAACATAGAGACTGAGGAAGCACAGTATTACTATAAGATACTAATACACATAAGAGCAGAATCTACACTCTTCCCATTGGGAAAGCATCATGCACTCATAGAGAAGTCTCCTTTATTGAATTTCCTTGGCTCCTTCCTGAATCTCCACATGTCCAGCTCTAACACCACATAGTTTCAGATTTCTGCCCAAAATTGCATCACAGTTTGCTTCTGTATTTCTATTTTGCATTTATTGTCTTTACAACATGGTTAGATTTGAATAGTTTGACATAAATATTTTAAAGGCCATCTAGTTATTAATTGAAATTACTCTTACTCAAAGTAAAGACAGGATGCTTCCATTGTATTAGGTTTGAAAAAGAACTGTACTACCTACAATATTTTATATGTGTCCTGCTGATTACACCACTCTGTAGACTGTAATGAAAATAACTCTGCCACGACTCCAGCAGTGTTAAGAGGGTGAGGATGGCCCTGTGGGAAAAGCCCAGAGGTCTCAGTCAGGAGAGGAGTATGGGTCAGACTTCACTTCAGAGGAGACTGGGCTGGTCCAGAGCATTGGGGCACATTCCTGAAGGAGGCTGAGCACTGTCCCCATATTACAAATGCACAGTAAAAAGACCCTGCTGCCCAATTTACAGGCAAACTCTAAACACAAGAGATAAGCACCACTCTCACTTTACAGACAGCAAAACAGAAGCACAAAGAAGATAGATGGTTTGTTCAAAGCAACAATAAAAAATTAGTTTTTTCTGCATCCTAGTCCAAGATGTAGAGCTTCTACCAGGCTATACAAAAAGATTTAACATGACTGGAAAAGATACAATTAACAATTGGATAGACAGAAAATGCTATTTACGAGCATGTCAGAGGCCAATTACTACCCTGAGTTCTACATTAAATTGAGTGTGTTTCTTTGTGTAAGACAGCATTAATCCCACTGTTGAGGCAAATGGAAGGATTTTAATAGAGGAATTTAAAGTGGGGGAAGTGCAGGCAAGGGGAAAAGGCTTGCCACTGTTAATAAAATAAATAGATGTCAGCACAAATAGACATGACTTATTAGAAGCCTTCTATTCATGTAGCAAAATGACAGCTTATAAAATCTTTCCCCAGTGCTTTAATACATAGTGATGAATGCAACTGGAAGGGGAGGAAATAAAGAAGGGGAAAAAAAAGAAATCCTTGTCAACAGCTTCCAATTCAAATAAAATAAACTGCTTCAAATTTGTATTTTGGACAATTCATGCTAAGTATTGGATATGTGTTATTCACAATAAATGATTTCTCAGTGGAATTGACTCCTTTGAAAACTCACAAAGAATTTTAATTGCGGTATTGTACACTGTAAATAGCTCTAAGACTCTTCTCAAACTGCTGAGACATTTAAGGCTGAGTAAAACTAGAAATTAATATGAAGATTACATTACACAGTGTTGGGACACCAGCAAAAAGCTACAAAGTCAAAGTTCACAAAATTTCAAACAAGTAAACATTAGTAAATGATACAGGTTTCTGCTACAGAAACATCTGTACTCGTTAAAAGAAGATAAACGTTGGTGATGACAGCTAAAATTAAGATAATCAGAAACTTTCTGATCAATACAACCGGAAGGGAGACAACTGCAGATAAATCTTAGCGAATTTGAGATTTCAAAATCTACTTATTCCACCACAAAACATTCCACCTTCTTCAGAAATTCAGCTCTGTGACAGAAGACTCTCTTTCTCCTCAACCCTGCCAAGAGCTGGAGACACTGAGAAGGGGCTACCCCCAAAGGGCAAGAGAAGGCTCCCAAAGGTTCAGGCTCACAGCAGGCTACCACGTAGTCTGCTAACAGTCCAGGCACTGGAGACTGGAAGGCTTGCAAGAGGCAGATTGCTGAAAGACACACCTGAAGGGGAAGAGATTCTGCTCTTGTGACACCTGCAGCATTTCAGAAGAAAAATTACTTCCTTGTCCTTCTTAATATCTGTCTTATGCAGTCCCTTGAAGAAACAAGACCCTCCAACAGCAAGCATAAAGATCTAGTTTCCCTATCATATTATACAGGTAACATTGATGTATAGTTGCCATGGGTATTCAGCTAGTCCAAGTAATGGCCAAAATGAGCAGGTGGATGTGGGAAAATGCATAAAGTAAATCCAAAGGAGATGAAGTTTACACTTTTCTTTAGCTGAAAATGCTTCTAAGACACTGAAGTGATCCATTTTTTATTATCTGCCTAGCAAATATTCAAAATCAGGTGATAAAATATAGATTCTCCTGTGCTGTGTAGCAACTCTCTTTTCAACTCATTAACCAACAATGAGCTTCCAACTCTACAACTGCCCTACGACTACCATCACTCCACACCACCAAATACTCTCTGATAATGTCCTGGCACTGGTAACATCAGGACATCAGTCATCTCCTGTCTGACTAATGCAATGTATTCTGAAAAAGCTTTCCAGCTAAAATCAAGCAGAAAATAAGATTCCTGTTGTGAAATGCTTTTCCAGGATAAAGCCCAGAACAAAGCTCCCTTCAAGAAAAATTAAAAAGAACGGAAGAACAATGCTACAGTTACTCACACAGGAATAACTGGAAGCCTGGCAATCAGCACCCACTGGAAATTCAGGTTAAAGGCTTTTTTATCTGAACTGAAGCAAGCAGGAACTTGGACTTGAAAAGCTCACATGGTAGGAGAATGCTTGACCCACAGAGCTGCTCGTTACACCTGGGATTTAACAAAAACATTCTCCAGCCTCAAGACAGTTTTCCAACAAAAAAGTTAACAAAACTATCCTGTTTTGATTGAAATGTGGCATTTCACCAAACCCAACAGAACAGTAAAACAGGAGGTCAGACAAAATATAGCTCATCTGCAAAGAAAGGATTACTAGCTTAAAGAACAAAGCAATGTGAAACTGAACACACAACAGAAGGTCACATAATAAAACACCCAGATCATCTAAAGAATCTCTTGCTCATTAGGGCAGTTTCACTACTGTACAATAGCAGTAGACAACCTCAAACTTAGCGCACACACACACACACGTGCACCATTTCACCCCCTCCACCAGAGGTCAAAAGCCTACCTACCACTGTGATCACTCCTTTGTCATTATGTGGAAACACAAATGGAACAAACTCTTATAAAATTTATGTTCAATACAGTTGCTAATGTCATGGGTTGAGACTTATGGCTTTAAGAAAACCATAGAGTTCTTTAAGATCCTCCAGAAAGCAAGAGAGAGAGTTCAGGAGTGGACAGGAAATTGTACTCTTTTGGTATTTCGTTCCCATAATTATTTTATCTTGCTCCAAGCTGGCAGCAAAGCCAACTCTTCCCCTTTTCTCCCTTCCTCTTTCCTTCCAGGAAGGATGAGTAGGTTCTGATTTCCTGCAGAGCAGATAAGCCCTGGTCGGCCTTGGTGGTGCTGCCAATTAGGCCTGGAGCGGCATAATTGGGGCTGGAGCTGCCAAGCTGAATTACGTGTTGTGTCACACTGCTTTTGGTATGAGGGTAGAGAGGCATGGGGGAGTCTGGGGAGGGGCATTTGGGTCTGGGATTTTGGGGGTTTGTGTGAAGCTTTGGCTTAATGAGATCGTTGTAAGCCCAGGTCAAAGGATTGGGCCAAGGTTGCATATAAATTTGCGCATTTTATATACCTTGCAATGCTCATCACTATGCAGAGCTATAACATTGTAGTTTGTGAATTGCTTCTCCATTTAGACTTTCCAATACTATCCAATCCATTGTGGAGCATTTCTTTTTGCCCCTTTTGGAGCATTCTTGCAATGACAGGACAAGGGGCAATGGGTTTAAACTGGCAGAGGGAAGATTTAGACTGGATGTTAGGAGGAAGTTCTTTCCAGGGAGGGTGGTGAGACACTGGAACAGGTTGCCCAGGGAGGTTGTGGCTGCTCCCTCCCTGGAGGTGTTCAAGGCCAGGTTGGATGAGGCCTTGAGTGACCTGTACTAGTGGGAGGTGTCCCTGCCTATGGCAGGGGGTTGGAACTAGATGATCCTTGAGGTCCCTTCCAACCTTACCATTCTATGATTCTATGAATAGAGCAATCTGTCCAACTCATTAAACCACAACAGCTAAAAATAAATCCTAGACAAATGAAGCTATTTGTTAAAAAATATTCTTAAATAATTTAGCTAAACCATCTTCCATACCTATCTCTGCTTCCTTATAATGATGACCGGAACTTTCTAACCTCCACAAGTCTTGTTGTTAATCCTAATATTCTGCTGTACCACTGTATCTGAAGTTTGACATGGTTCACTACATTTGATAAAAAAGTTACATAATTGTTTAGGTTGAAAAAGACCTTTGAGATCATCAAGTTGAACCATTAGCCTAGCACTGCCAAGTCCACGGCAAGCCATGTCACTAAGCATCATGTCAGTGCAACTCCTCTACAAATGTAAGATAGAAGATGAATGTGATGTACTGAAATCTGTCTGGATGCCAAACACAACTCATTTTTGTAACCATCTAGTAAATCTTCTACCAACACAAGAATTTTAGTTGTTTTTTGAATCAAGTCTGATTCTTTACAAAACAAGTAAGAGCTTGATCACTGCTGTGATTTTTTTAGAAAAAAAGTTTCCATTCAAATGAAACCTTCCAGCTTTTATTTCTAAGAGGTCATAGTTGTTTAATGAAACCATAGGTATCCTCCCTTATATTCAAAGCAAATGTGAACGTTAAGGCAGATGCAAGTTTTTATTCCACATTACCATACAGAAAAGCAAGTATTTGAAAAGATGGTTAAATCATTTGGAAAGAGATAATTACCTCTTTCTTTTAAATGCAGCAGAAAACACGTTTTTTTCAAAACTGTGGATAGGTAACTGTGCTGGTTTGAGGCTAATTGGAATATTTTAATGGAGAAAATTATATTACAGGCTGTGAAAGGAAAAACAATGGTGATGTCTACTTCACTCACAGGCTTGCTGAGATGTTTAGAAATAAGAACTCAAAGCAAAGGTAAGTCAGTCGGGCTTGTCGTCTCAGGCTGTCTAGCAGCTTCTGGCTTCTCCTCCCTGCCGAGTAATCTCACTAACCACTTTTCTTCTAACCCCCCTGGCCGATCCTCCAAAATTCTCCTTGCATGTAAGGCAAACCCTGGGGTAAGGTATAGGGGTGGGGAGAAGGTGGAAGGGTGGTTGGGATCCCCTCCTGGGGTCTCTGATTTCTGGGAGGGGTGTTGTGTTTCTGTATTGCCTTTAACTTGTATATTTCTGTAAATATTCCTGTATATTGTGTATATATCTGCTTGTATATTGTGCTAAGCTGTAAATAGAGCTTCATCTCTTAACTTCCAGCCGGCTGAGCCTAGTCTGGGTCATTTTACAAAGTGTGGGGGGGCGGGGAACTCCCAAACCATCACAGTAACCTTGTATTTCCATGATTACTTGGAAATATATGTTATAACCTCTTTTACTCTAAAAGTTCCTGAAAGTGCTACTAAGTTCATCCTAGTTTCTCAAACAGAAGTATACAAATATTTCCACGAATATTACTTTTCCCCTTCAAATCCCTTAAGTATGTAACCTTCCTTTTAAAACACACGAAGAAATGCAGAGCACAGAATACAGGTTTCACTGTCCCTCACTACATCTCGCATAGTCTGTGTGGTTCTGTCTAGCTTCCCTTACCTTCCCCCACCTTGCAGTATCTGATTTTCATGCATCTGCTAAAGACCACCACAAATGAAATGCCCTATTCTTCCATTATCAGTCAGGTGTGTTGATACTCAAGAACCACCTCCCTCCAGGCTCAGGATCAGTGTATTCTTAAGAGGAAGATATCAGGCAAGAGAAGAAGACGACCTTCATGGCTGAGCAGGAAGTTTGTGAAAAAGTTTAAGTGGAAGAAGGAATTCTACAGTACGTGGAAGAAGGAACTGATTTCTTGGGAAGATTACAAGAATGCTGTCAGAGTATGCAGGCATGAAATGAAGAAAGCCATGATCTCTTTGGAACTGAATCTGGCAAAGGGACATCAAGTTTGTCAGGATTTCCTAAAGTGTACTGGAGGCAGTGTGGGCCTGCTGTTGAATGATACAGGTGCAATGGTGGCAAAGGATGCAGACAAGGCAAAGTTACTGAATGCCTTCTTTGCTTCAGCCTTTACTGCTCAGGTCAGCCCTCAGGAGTCCCTGACTTTGGAAGTAACAGAAAAAACTTGAAGGAAGAACAAGTTTCTCTTGGTTGAGAAGGATCAACTTAGAGATCAATTAAATAAACTGGCTATCTACAGGACAGAATCATAGAATGCACTGGGTTGGAAAGAACCCTTAAAGGTCATCTTGTCCAATTCCCCAGCAGTGAGCAGGGACACTTTTAACTAGATCAGGTTGCTCAGGTATCCATCAAGTTTGACCTTGAATGTCTCCAGGGTTGAGGCTTCCACCACCTCTCTGGGCAACCTGTTCCAGTATTTCACTACACTCATTGTACAGAACTTCCTCCTAACATCCAACCAAAATCTACCCCACTCTAGTTTAAAACCATTGCCCCTCATCCTACCACTACAAG
Source organism: Ramphastos sulfuratus (assembly GCA_013399055.1). Classification (NCBI taxonomy): domain Eukaryota; kingdom Metazoa; phylum Chordata; class Aves; order Piciformes; family Ramphastidae; genus Ramphastos; species Ramphastos sulfuratus. Next base: position 48,591 of record WBNM01037262.1, read on the forward strand.
CCCTTCTAAATAGTTCCTCCCCAGCTTCTTGTAGGTCTCCTTCAGATACTAAACTGCTTCTACAAGGTATCTCCAGAGCCTTTTCTACTGCGTGATGAACAATACCAACTCTCTCAGCCTGTCTAGGTAAGAGAGGTGCTACAGCCCTCTGATCATCTTTGTGGCCCTCCTCTGGACTCAACTCCAACGGGTCCATGTGCTTCCAGTGGGAGGACTCCAGAGCTGGACTCTAGGTGAGATCTCACAACAGCAGAATAGCAGAATCACCTCTCTCTATCTACTCAGTCACGCTTCTTTTGATGCAGCCCAGGATGCAATTTGCCTTCTGGGCTGCAAGTGCACATTACCTGTACTAGTGGGAGGTGGCCCTGCCTATGGCAGGGGGTTGGAACTAGATGAACCTTTCCATTCTATGAGTCTATGATTGTTGCCTCATGTCCAGCTTTTCACCCTTAACGAACTTCATGAAGTTCTCCTGAGCCTGTCTAGATCCCTCCAGATGGTCCCTCAGTCATGTCAGTCACACCATTCAGCTTGATAAGACCACTGGTCCTGATTGAATGCATCTGTTGAGTGCTGAGATTGCTGGTAGAAGTCACTGCTGGACTACTTTCCATCACCTCTGCAAGGTCCTGGAGAACAGGCAAGGTGTCTGAGGAATGGAGGAAAGCCAGTATCACCACTGTATTCAAAAAAGGTGAGAAGGAAGATCCAAGTAACTACAGGCCAGCCAGTCTGACCTCCATCCCTAGAAAGACAATGGAACAGCTTGTTCTGCATATCATCTCAAAGTATGTGGAGGAAGAGGGTTACCAGAAGCAAACAGTGTGGATTTATCAAGGATTTATCCAAATAGTTTTCTGAGGGCATGACTGGATGGATAGATGAAGAGAGGGCAGTGGATATTGTCTACCTTGACTTCAGCAAGGCTTTTGACACCTCTCATGGAATCCTCATAGACAAGCTTTGGAAGTGTAGGTTAGATGAATGAAAAGTGGGGTGGACTGAAAGCTGGCTGAAAGATAGAGTTCCAAGGGTTGTGGTAAATGGCACTAACTGGAGGTCTGTAACAAATGGTGTCCCCTAGCATTCAGTACTAGGGCCAGCTCTGTTCAGTATTTTCATCAACAAACTGAATGAAGGGATGCTGATGACACAAACTGGCTGCCACACCAGAAGGCTGTGCTGCCATCAATCATGACCTGGACAGGCTGGGAGTTGAGCAGAGAGTAACCCTATTAAGTTCAACAAGGGTGTGTGTAGGGTGCTGCAACTAGGGAGGAATAACCCCATGTATTAATACAAGTTGGGGGCTGATCTGCTAGAAAGCAGCTCTGTGGACAAAGACCTAGGAGTCCTGGTGGACAACAGTATGATCGTGAGCCAGCAACAGGTTCTTGTGGCCCAAAAGGCCAATGGTATCCTGGGAGGCATTGAGAAGTGTGGCAAGCAAGTTGAAGGTTATCCTCCTCCTCTCCTTTGCTCTGGTGAGGCCTCATCTTGAGTACTGCATCCACTTCTGGACTCTCCAGTTCAAGAAGTACAGGGAACTGCTTGAGAGGGTACAGAAAAGACATGGGGACTAAAACATTTGTCTTATGAAGAAAGGCTGAGGAACTTGTGGCTTTTTAACTTTCAGAAGAGAATGCTGAGTGGGGGAATTTTATCAACGTAACCTGGTCCAGTGCTGTCCCTGCCCATGGCAGGGTGGAGGTTGGAACTAAATAATTTTTAAGGTCCCTTCCAACCCATTCTATGAATCTATGAAAATATGCTATGTCAGGCAAAAGGCCTTAAATGACTAATAAAAGTTAAAGTCTAAGTAATTCACGTCACAGTGATGTCTGAATAAATCTTGCACACCAACTACAGGTATTTTATATGGAACAAAACATGTTTAGCTCATTTGTTTGGTTGTTTTTTTGTTGGTTTTTTTTTGGTGGGTTGTGGTTTTTTTTCCCCCCTTGGGTAATGACATGTCTTACCAATATGCTGTACAGTACTGCCCAGTCAGGATCTGTCTGTCAAAACAGGCTTTGACTGGAAATGCTGCTCTGACAAAATAGAAAATACAGCACACTTTGCAGTGAAAAACTCCACAAATCTAAATGTCAGTTTGTTTTCCCAGATGACAACACAGTCATTTCAGGAACAGCTTTGTTTAATAAGTTGTTGGTATTGCTACTCCTCTGATTTCCAAGCTGAAGCTTTTAAGCAGGCGGAGCTGTTTCCAATGCACTGCTACTTCCTTCTGTTAGGAGCTGCCTATGAAGCAGTTCAGAAACCACTTCTGCTCTATTTTTTTGTTTTGAGTGGTCTCAAGGTGTGGACCTGAAGCAGTCTCCCTTCCATTGCTCTGAGCTTTATCACAGTATAGCCAAGGATAACTGTGTCCCCACCTACATCCGAGAATCATACCCTTCTCAAGAGCCCATGTGCTCAGAGACGCAACATCACCACTGTACGTAACTGCCACAGCAGTCATAAACATCCAGAACAATCTCAACATTTAATATAACTGATCTATATGTGTTACGTATCTGTAGCTGCATTCCGTTGCTAAGATACTCAAAATCTTCACTCCCTTCTATCGCTTTTTCTAATTTAATTTGCAAATACAGTAACCCAAGCAGCATGTAAGCACTCTGCTATAGCTGCTTCACTACTCCCACTGGAGCAAGAGGTGAGATCCACTGCTGATCGATCAAATTAATGGCTGAGCAACAACCTCACGGCTAGGCTTTTTCAGCCTTACATTTGCAGTGCACAAAGATGGAGGCATAAATGTATGTGTCTCCAAAAGGCAAGACTGAGCAACCATGTGTTAAGATGGTTAGAACAATCCTGTTTCCTTTCAAAGGCATCTCTACTGAAGTTTACAGGCAAAGGTGATGGCAAAGGGCTTTCGGAGCTACAGAAATTAATACTTCTCCTTCTGTGGGAACGCAAAAAGAAAAATTTCTATCTTGCTCCAAATATAGAGTCTGAATTATCCTAATGACCTGCTCAATCTTCTCATCTTTTTCTGAAATAGGAGCTTAGATACCAGTAAATTAAAAAACCTAACACTATTCAGAACTAGCTCACTGATCAACTGCTTCACAATTGTTTAAAAACAACCAAACTCCCTACAAAGAGAGAAGAATAAACATAACTAGCCACACACTCATAGAAGTCCAACTGAATCCAGTATGTAGAAAGACCAAGGTCTGATTCATCATGAAAGTGTTCTCTTGAAGCTCAGGAAGGGATACAAGACCAAAACCCACAATATTAATATTTCAATTGTTGTTCCCTAAAGACACTTTTCTGTATCCATTATAAAAATTCAACCCAATAACCAAACAGAGGCATTCGGGACTCCACAAGCTGTCAACATATTAAAGCCATTGTGCGAGACACTGCTGATACTATGGCAGAAGTGAAAAACATTTTTTCACCTCCTACACAGCTATGACATAGTCCTAAAAAAGAACTTGATATGCCACTAACTATTGGACTCAGCATGAGATTTGCGCCATTAGTCCTCTAGTGTCACATCTGAAGTGCTCTGGAAAATAAACAGCATAAATTGTTCCTGTGTAATAGCACACATCTATCTGGAAGTCAATTGGAGCTATCACCATTATACATATAAACTAATACAGAATTGAAAACTAGTTGTACTTCATATAAACAAAGTAAACAGAAAAATAACAAATAGTTAAAGACATCTTCTATGTTAGGTCTTGTCTGTAGTAGTCTGTGTCATCCTTGATATGACTGACAGCAACAAAAATACCTAAAAAGACACAAAAACTTTTTGTTGCTTCAAGCTCCAAATGTGGCTAATTTCCCTACTATAATTAGGAACTGAAATTCATCACACTGCCTATAGAAAGTAAGAAGCCTGCATTCAAAGATAATAGTCTGAACAGCTCAAATTATGTTCTAGATGGATATTAATATCAGGACAGAAATAATTAAAACAGTAAAAAGAAAATTGTTTTCAGACGTCTGTTTAATCTACAAGTACTTACATTTCTAGCCAGGTTACTCAGGCATATTTAACTTACTCTTTCTAAACCTGAACATGATTGGACTATTTACAAGGTCTTGTAATGACAAGACAAGGGACAATGGGTTTGAAACTGGCAGAGGGGAGATTTAGACTGGATGTTAGGAGGAAGTTCTTTCCAGTGAGGGTGATGAGGCACTGGCACAGGTTGCCCAGGGAGGTTGTGGCTGCTCCCTCCCTGGAGGTGTTGAAGGCCAGGTTGGATGAGGTCTTGAGTGACCTGTACTAGTGGGAGGTGTCCCTGCTTATGGCAGGGGGTTGGAACTAGATGATCCTTGAGGTCCCTTCTAACCTTACCATTATATGGTTCTATGATTCTTAAAAGTTCAGCCAGAATTTGTTATGAATGGTTTCGGTATGACAATTTACTAGCAATGTGTTCCCCACCTAACTGCTTCTACTCCACCCTTACACTACTTATACCTAAAAGCTCATTAGCAAAGAGTAGAAAAGAGGCTTATCTTGACAGAACCACAGAATACATTATTGAAAGAGACCTGAGAAATCATCTCATCCAACCCTTGATGCAGCACTGAAGGGTCAACATGTAAAGCGTGTCCCAAAGCACCAGGTCCACAGGCTGGTTAAACACCTCCAGGGATGGTGACTCACCATTGCCCTGGACAGACAACTCCTTACACCCCTCCCTGTATTTAAACAAATGCCAACTGTGAAAATCAAAATACCAATACTTAATGAAGTTGGTAATAAGCTGACAAAATGACAGGTAAGAACCTCTAGCCATAAACATTTTTTAGGACAAGTTTCAGTAATTTCCTTATACTTGTGCAAGTCAGTCTGCTTAAACCATGTGATTTTTTTAGCTGCTGTCACTGGGAATTCTTAACTGTTTATCTGTGAAAAACTTTGATGATGACCCAATCACTGGCATACAATGACCTAGAAAAACACCCCAGTAACTCAACAGAAAGGTTCACGTATGCCATCAGTTCATTTGAACCATTATAACATAAAGCTCTGGTAAACAGAGTGGCAGATCGATTGATTGAATTGTAGCAAATACACTAAGAGGCCCTTGGCATGGCTATTGGCTTGATCCAGCCACTTTGTCAACTTAGTTCAACTACAATCAGATTATTCAGGCTTAACCTACACTGATTTTAGTACCTTTAAACTGTGTGGAAAGCCTGATGAGTTTTTGTTTCTCTGTTGTTAACAGAGACACATTTTTGAGACAAAAACCATCTGAGAGTGCTGGTACCTTGAAGTAGAGAAAAGTAAAGAGTATGGCTAATGGGAATGGCCTGGTTTTCCTTTCTGTGGTTTGAAGTCAATTATCTTATCTTCACAGTGATATTCACTGTTTCAAAGGAAAGACAGATGCTTGCTGCTAACATTCAGGGTTTTCCAAATGCTGTAATTTATATAAATACAAGCCATCCATTAATTTTATTTACCTGCATAGGTTTTTGCTCATTTTACACAGAATTTACAACAGAGTACTTTTTATACAAAGCATTACACACCAATTTTACAAAGATTTCTAGAATCATGTGCATTACATCAAAAGATCTGTTTTTAGGTGGTTAACATCACATTTGTTTAACTATAGCTATGTAAGTTAGCTAGACCACAGAATCCAAGGAATAAATGTACATCTACAAAAAGGCTAAAACTTTACATTTCCTAGATTTAGAGAAATTGAAAATTTAGGGACATTTGCCCTTTAGAGCTGGAAATCAAAATGGTTTATTTCTTTTTTTTTTTTTTGGGGGGGGGGGGGGGGGGGGAGGGGTGTAAATATTTATAGAATCATGGAATCGTAGCATAGCCTAGGCTGGAAGAGACCTTAGAGATCATCTAATCCAACCTCCTTGCCATAGGCACAAAGAGTATCATTAGTGAGGCTCTTTGATTTAGGAGTAGTCTAGGGACACAGGAACTAGACTATGGACACAGGAACTGGAATTATTTCTACTTTGTCAGAAAACTAAAATATAAGTGGTAGAAACAAAGAAGTGGGATTTACCAATCTAGTGCCTGGAAGAGTTGAGACGTAAACTGATCTTTGTACAAACCCATCTTCATAAGGGGGGAATAAAAAGGTAAGTGAAACAAACAAATAAACCAAAACAAAAAACAAATAAACAAACAAAACCCACAAAAACAAACCAAAACCAAACCAAACTTTTTTAAAACTTATTTTAAGTAAGTCAAAACTATGCTAGTAAGAAAGTTAAGAATATGGTCTTATTTTTTAAGTATTTATAGAAAAGGTATAAATAATCTGTCCACCAGATTTTGGAGTTTGCAATAAACACAAACTTGATTATCCAAACAAAGCTATTCAGATTAAAAAAGTTACTTGCTTGTAGTGAGAACTAATGACAATTATATACATTGTTCACTCAATAATTTTCTTATAAGAGTTCCTTGGGAGGAACCTAAATATATCCAAATCCTTGAAACATAAGCAAGTTAATTTCAATAATTGCTGAAAACAACAATGGTTTGTATTTCTTCAGACTACTTGCATTAGCAGGGATCAGGGATCAAGCTCTCATTTTTTTCACTTCCTGGAATAGTTTTCTGTAAAAAAATTCTAAAGCATCACTTTAGAATTAGTCCTACCTCTTGGTACACCCATGATCCAAGATAATTGGTAAGATAATGAAAATAGCAGGAGAAATCCACAATAAATCTTTCGTGTGTCCCTACACAAGAAAAAAAGAAGGCAACCATACTGAGATCATTCTGCATTCATACCTCATGCTCTCATGCTTGAGGGCAAGTATGAGTAATCTTCAGGACTGATGCCATGAGTACACCTCCAGGTGCGAGCCTAACTAGAGCTCTGGTAAGACAAGACATGCAGTAGACACAAGGAGAATCTTGTTAAAATTCAAAAAGCTACAGGAAAACCCTTCCTGTCAAGCAAGTTTCTTTCTACTGTCATAGAAAAAGATTTCATAGTTAATGGGATCCTGCTTTTGTCAACTTAAATAGCACAGTTTCAAATGCTGTTGGGAACAAAATATTACACATTTCACGTGTATTTGTTCTGATTACAAAACAAGAACTGTTTGGATTACATAGCAAGAAAAGCGAGGAAAAAAATAGAGCAGTGAAATTTAAGAGATCATTTATTTCATACTCATTGGTATACAGATTATAGTGCAAATTTTTCTACTCATCAGAATTTCATATGAAGAGATACAAACTGTTCATTGAGGCAGAAGAATTCAAGCCTCAGCCAATACATAAACTACATAGATGGAAGTAAGAGGATCGTCTGTTTAAGTTGGGATATTCGCAATGCATGAAGAAGTAACTGTGAAAACAACTCAATGGTCAGTAAGTACTGCAAGATTTTGGAATTGTTATGAACTACAATCCATGAACTACAGAATTTAGGTTACCGGGGAGAATGATTGTAGGAAAGCCTCACTTCACTACATTTATGAACACAGCAATTTGTTATAAGAGTGCTCTTAAAAAACAAAATAAAGAATAAACAATCATGGATTAAAATTAAAATAAATAAACTCATTAATACCTATTTTATTTAAACTCTACTAAACAGATTCTTCTTTATGAATTACCAATAAACTTCATACACATTCTAATCATAAAAATCAAGCCTTCTGCTGTTATGTGGAAAACTCTTGTTACAGATTTGGAAAGAAAATATTAAATATTATAATGAAACAGATTTCTTGTTAGTGAGGTATTTGTTTCATTATAGAATACACTTTTTAATGAAGAGCTTCAATATAATCTAGGCAACAGAGATATGAAAGGTTTTCATATAAGACGGTACATAAAACCCATAAATTTAGTACTTTTCACAGAAATCTGCACAGTTGCCTTTGAAAGGCATCATTCATTGACACTACAGAAGACACTACAAAAGAGCATAGTAATTTTAGTAAAAAACCCACCATTGTTCTGGGTTTATATGGCAAGTAAGGAATTGAGTCTCTCTACAACACCCAGGGAGTGCAAATTCTCATTAAAATGGAACTAGAAATACTCAGAATGCATTACCACAGTAAGGGAGACCCTGGTATCAGCTTCCACCCCTGGGTTCACAGTTCCACAAGAATCTCCACTCTAACGAAACCTGCTGCCCTTACACCTGACAGATCTGTTGTTTGCTGAGTGACTTTGAAATTCAGTAACAAAAATGCCTTGAGGCTCGAAAGGTCCCTTTTCAGTGGGAACTGAAGTGAAGTTTCATCCAGGTTTACTTGTACAACAAACCATTAAAAATTGAGATTAATTTTAAAAAATCACTACTTTTGTCTCTTATTTGCATTTTCCCTCCTGAAATCACTGTAAACAGTCCAGCAATCAAAATTATGTGTTTTGTAAAGCCAGGGTTTACAGCAGGTGCAGCAGCAGCTACGTTTGGCATATTGGACACATCTTGGAGTTTGCAAAATAATAGAAAGGGCAAGCTTTGCAATGGAAATTAAGAAGGATTTTTAACCTTTTTTTGAAAATTAACATCTACAGAGACAAAAAGGCTGTGTGCTTATGTTTCTTAATACTGAATTAAACTTATATGAAATAAAATGCTTGATTTAATATCTTAAATGCTGAGTTCCAACATTTAATTTTACAGCAGTTTTATCACACAGCAACTTCAATGCCTTTCAAAAGTTCTACACTTGAGTAATGGATTAGAATCAAGACCACATATTTAATTAAATTGTTTAATCTAGTTACATCCTAGAGATTAAACTTTATATGCTAGAGAAGGGATAACCTTCGCATCCCAATTTCAGTCATCTTAGTTTAGTTTCTTTTATGAAAATCTTACTGAAACAGCCAATATAATATTTATTAGCTTTACGACCTTCATCATTTTATGAAATGGCAATCAAAACAACCTAGGATCCTGAAAATCTTGAGGGAACAAGATAACTTTTTTTCAACACAGTTCATCTGTTTAAATTTTATATCAATATTTTACTATTTATTTCTTTCAATCTCTTATTATCTTTCCTATGAAATACCCAAATTCTCCAACTTCTTCAGTTAATTTATTTTTAAAAAAAAATTGAAGTAATGTCATCTACTTCAGGGTATGCTGAATTCATCTATAGTTTGTAACACAGAACCAAAACTTGGGAGTCCTGGTCTGGATTCCTGCCTGACTCTTACTTGATCCAATTATATATTCCTCAATCCTGACATCAAAGCAGCTGGTTTCTTTCTTGGCACCAGGAAATGGTATGTTCCCTCCTTCCCAGGCTCACAGGAAAATATACTCGAAGATCTAAACTTGATCTCATTAAGTTATCTGATTTATATAACTGAAATGATGTAGAAAAATGTTGTGGTCTGTAATACAGTGACAGCAGGTTGCTGAAGAAATTCAGAGCTGTACTTATTTTCTGTGTATGGCAGAGCGTAAGATCTAAATGATCGCTAATAACTCTCCCTAACAAAACTGTACTGGTTTCAAAGAGTTTCAGAAAAAGCTGATGGCACAGTAGGAGCAGATGACTAAGGATGCATCTTCCTCTCTGTCACTAACTCTAATACTTGCCCAAGGTAGAAATATCTCTCATATGACCAAGCAAGATAGGCCTCTGTTTACTTATTGTCAAAATTGGATATCCAATCTCACAGCTTTGTGTATCTTCAAATTTCTGAAGTATGCTTTGATTCTAAATTAAAATAGTGATAAAGTTTTCTGCAGTAAATTTTCTGAGTGTTGCCTCTATGCTAAAATTGATCACTTTTGTTTATAAGCTACTGAGTTGAAAATTCATTATTCAAAGTAAGTTTCAAGTACTCATTTTAGTTTAATTTAAATTAACAGACTGAAATGTCCTGAAAAAATAGTATCCACTAACAGATCAAATATTGTTAAGAGACAGAATTCTGTTTTCAAATACAGTATAGAAATCTGCTCTCCTGTAACACTTCTATCACTACACCAGTGTGAATCAGAAACCACCTACACTGAAATATCCCTTAATATATCTACTAACCAGATAATTTGGTTCTACAATGCATTTAATAGATACAATATTTGATATGCCTTAAAAAGAAAAAAAAAATACTATATGTGGACAGCAACTGCATGAGCTTTGGAGATCTATCAAGATCACTCAAGAATGATAAGCTCATTTGCTAATGAACAGTTAAATCTCCAATTACCAAGTGAAGACAGTGAAAAGTAATGCTTATATTTAGGACATGGGAAATTGGATTCCTCCAGTTTTGCAGCAAGTTCGGGTATCTGAAGATTCTCTCAGATTAGAGGACACCCAAACAACACTACTTTATGGGCAAAACAAGCAGGGACTTCAAGCCAGAACTGTTAAGCATTTGAGAAATTTCAAAGAAACCTGAGGTTGCAACTAGAACCACACTTAGAATATTTAGAAAACATCAGTGAAAATATTTACAGCTTTCTAAAATAATCCAATTTCTACTTTTAGCACAGTATTTTAACATACAGAACGGGTGAAGTTAAGTTTTTCTACTTGTTTCACATAAAAATAGGAGCTATTCTGAAATGTCCTAGCTACAGAACTGCACGTCTATTAAATGGCCACTATCGCCCATGTTTGAGATTTCTAAAAATCAATAATCCCTAAAATTATGTCACTACTTAAAAGTTATTTTTCCCCACTTCCTCTCAAAGATCATTTCATTCATCACTTTTAGAGTGAGCAAACCCAGTTAAGAGTAAGAGAATTAGGCTCCAGCTATTACCACATTTGTTTTTTTAAAGCTTCCCTTCGCAAGCACAGAGTCTATATGAAATATAAAATGCACTGAAAAGAAAACTCAACACTAAGTCTAGCAAACATTTCAAAAAATTAAATATTTAAATACACTTAGAATATTTTACTAGAGATACAGCATTATCACTCATTTTGAATTTGTGATGATTATCCAATCCTTTGAACAGACTATCAGCAAGGCAGGAAAAAGTTTGGAAAATTCAGGATTTTTAATATATACTCTTAAGACCAGGCTTGTAGTTGAAAAGGGTTGAAGGTTAATTAGTTTCGCTTGAAGAAAATAGTGAAGAAAATAAGGAACATCAGTTCAACACCCAGAACAACAGATGGTCTTGCACCTAGACCATGCAGTAGCTTTGGGATTGCATGAACTGACAGAAGAATTAATTCTGAGGACAGTCACACAGCAGAGAGCAGCTACAAGTTTTGGTCTGCTAAAACTTTTGAGAAATCCAGAACATCCGAGGCTGCAGGTAACTGATAGGGATTCGATACAGTTTCTTAAGCTTTGGGAATTGAGGCATGTACACCCACATGCACAGACCACTGTTTACATCATTCCACAAGTAGCAGAACTAAAAACTACTTAAGGCACTATGTATGTGGAGAATTATTTTACACCTGAGATTATGGGCCAGTCCCACGTTTGCTGAAAAACATTAGCTGACATACTGAAGAGCTTTTCAAAAATGCTTTCTTTGGAGAATTGAATTACCTTTGTAGATGCAATAAAATCTAATCAGTGTGTTTTCTGAACATGTTCCCCAGGTCTCTTTTTCTCATAAATATTAATGTACAAAATCAGAGGCCAAGCCATTCCAAAATTCATATACTCTATGTATAAATTTAGAAGTCTTAATGTGGTATTAACACACAGAAACAGTAAACATCACATTTGGGTTTTAATACATTTAAATGTTGAGTATTTTCCAGTAGAATACTCTCCAAGGACCTAATTAACCAAATGATGGTATTTCAGATTAGCAAAGAAGCTAGATATGCAGATGAAACTAAAAGCTAAGAAGTTTTGAATTTGCACTAGTGACAAGCAGATATTTTTAATCTGTGCACTGTCGTTGCAGGAGGTGAAGAAGTGACATTTATTTTCTTCTATTATGGGTAGCCTCAGGTTGTATAAGGTTATTTCACATGAAGACTCAAAATCTTGTCTGTCAATTCTTTCATTTGTGATTATATTAACATAAATTAAACCATTATAACTGAATAACCTCTAATCCAGGACAGGATGATTCATAATTGATTGACATCTGACATCACTGTCAGGGAAGACCTTGGCTTCATGGCTACCCAGAATTTATGAAAGTGATTTCTTCAGCAGATCACAAGTAGGGCAAAATAAAGATTCAATAAATTTGAAATGCCATAATACTAAACAATATGAACGAAAGCTGTCTGCTAAATCAAAATAGTTACATCCACTCAGTAGATTATTGGACAAGTTTCCCACAGAAATCACTTTGCCAATTTAATTCATTAATCACAGTTTCAGAAAACCTGTTTAAAATTACCATTGTGTCCATCATTACAGCAAATATATAAGCAAATGTACAAAATATTACCCTCTACCCTGAGCGAGCTCCTGCGTGCATCATTAATGCTACCCCTCCTAAATGTTAGTCCTCCCAAATACTCTCCTGTTGATATTTCAGTATGCTGCTAAAGAAAGGAGCATGAAGATGTTCAGAAAAATAAGTCACAATGACAGAAAAATCTTATATTCAGTAGGGAATGCATATGATTTTAGCATGTTATGTTTCCGTAAATTTTCATTTGTTCACAAATAAATCCTACTGAATGAAAACAGGACTAGCAGGCATTTTTTAAAGAAGAGTTAAAAAACAAACAGCATTTTCAGAAGTTTGCTAATATGTTGATAGGTGTGCATACATCATGCATGTCTATTTATCTAATTCACATGCCCATGTATGTACAAGAGAAATGTATGCTGTTAATTTTAAAAGCAGCATTGCTACTTGCTTGCTCCTTGACTATTTTTCGAAGCTGGGAAGATACTTACTTTTCATATGGAAGTTCAAAGTAAAACACTTCTTAATTTCATGAGAAATACAGACTGGCTTTTACTGTTCTAGATACAGGTGTTTTTATATTATACCTCTACTCTTCCACTGAATTGTACGAGAATGCTATGGGTGGTTTGTCACAACTTGATTAGCTCATTTTTCCCAATGCTCTCATGACACTCTGTATATACTTTACACAAGGTTTATTTGTCAAAATCCCATAGCACCTTTCTGACAACAGATGTTTGGAAATTAACCTATTTTAATGGGTTTGACAGTATGATATCAGTGAATAATTCAGTGGTCGTTTAACTCAAGTTAATGAAAATTTAAAAAAGACTCTCATAGATGCTCATTTTAGAACTCACAGTTCTATAACTTGTACTTTTAAAGCAATCAGCCTTATAAAATGTGTGTGTGGGGGGGTTTTCCAAATAATGATTCATTTAAAATTATTATGCATGAGATGTTTAAGTAATGACTTCTCCTTGATCATTTCTTTGGTTTCTGTCCTAAATAGCATGCAAAAGTAACGACTTCTCCTTGATCGTTTCTTTGGTTTCTGTCCTAAATAGCATACAACTTTGAATCCACAGGTACTCCATTTATCACTTTACACATCATGAACACACACACAGGAAGAGGCACAATAGTTATTTTTCCAGTTGGAATTCCTACAGATGAGCACCAGTTCTGAGACCTGAATGTAAATCACTGGATAAGTATCGGCATGTCTCCATTTGAAGGATTCTTAGAGAAAATAAGCTTGGGGATCTGATGCTGCAGATTTTACTAGTGAATAGCCCTTTTTCTGATTATTCCTACTGAAATTATCTGTACCAGTGGTATAGGTTGACAGCTGAATTATATTCTACTCCAGTTCTCTTTTTAAGAATGTCACAGAGTGCCTTATGAAAAATGCATGAAGGAATGAATGAATGAAAAAAGGATGAGTTCACAAGTCTCTTTAAAGACCCTTCCTACCTACCTATGAAAATGTCTGGTATTTCAGTACTGTGAGACAGTCATCCCCTCCTCAAACCATAATGTAGTCAAATACGGATTTTTTTTCCCCAAAATAAGACTGCACAGGTGTTCAAAAACAATTGCTTGGTTAGCAAATCTCCCTAAACTTGTTTTCATGAATAAATATCACATGTATAAATTCACCACCATAAGCCAAGCACTCCAGCCTTCTTTTTAAGTAGACTTCCTAAAAATAAGCCACCAGAGATTTTGCCACTGACATGTTCTCACTCATCTTCCCTCTAGCACTGTACTATCTAAAAATGGCAAGATTTAGCTTGCATTAGGAGTTACAAGAAATTATTCTTACAGTAATAAAGCCCCATAAAAATTACATTGTACAGATTTTTTCAGTTTATGCTATTTCGAGTATGAAGTATGGATAACCACCAGGAAGGATCAATCAGGGAAGATCATTTATGATGCTTCTTAAAATCGTCTTCCAACCCAATCTAAAGATGAGCTATAGTATACGTTCCAAATTGCAACACATGGTGGTATTCTCTGAAGTAACAGGGGTGGTTTGTTCTTTACGATTGACTGGTAGATACTGGCCACATTTTGAGCAATGATTAACATTTTCACTCTCCATGACACAAACCTTTTGTTCTAAAACTACTTCCTGAGGACAAGCGATGACAAAATAAGTCATCACTGTTTATAAATATTGAGTTCAATATAACTAAACTAAAAACAGATGTCATTGTGATACAATTAAATTCCTCTTTATTTCTACGGTTCTAGTACAAAGTACTAGATAAAATGCAGTCACTGCATTTTAGTCGTTTTAGTCACTCGGTTAAATAGTGGCTATGTACTCTGAGAAAAAACTGCTGGGATAGCCTGTTAGCCTATGTGATGAGGCCCTGACCTGGAATAGGCAGGAGACCGGCAGACCCGGGTAGGCAGAGGGATGCAGAGCAGCTCTCCCACAGCTGCCGGGTGTGCCGCTTCTCTGACTTTGGTGACTGGGAAGGCAATGGGCAGCGAGACCCCCGCGCTACAGCAAAGCTACGCCTACCACAGCCAACAAAGCGGCTCAACGAAGAGACTGTAGAGACTGTGGGGCGACGGTTCTCAGGCACTTTACAGCTCTCCACGCTGTGTGCTCTTTGTCCTTTAAGGATAAACACAGCGAAGCGGGGACACGCAGGGCGACAGGCCTGGCTCATGCCACGCTGGCTACCACCCCCGAGAGGCATCCTGCCCCGCAGTCCACCTGCCGTGACCAACACCAGAGCCCCATGGTGGCCTAGGCTCGCTGGCCGCGGTGCCTCGAGCGTGGCGGCGACGCAAGCAGGCAGGAAGCGCCGGGCAGCAGAGAGGTCCCGACGGAGGGGCCGCGGGGCGGCTACTGCGCCCTCAGCTCGCGGAGCCCTTCTCCCGCTAACAGGGAGCCGGGAACCGCCCGCTGACAGGAGCGGAGGCGGCGGTTGGCGCCTCCCGCCGCGGCGGCGCCCGGCCCGGGAAGTTTCTCGCCACAGGTTGCCCCCTCCCGCCCACTTGCCCTGGAACCCCTCGGGCGGGCCCGGCACAGGGACGCACCTTGGCGCCGCAACCGCCGCTTCTTGAGCCCGAAGATGCGGACCTTGGAGAAAATGTCCACCAGGTTGCCGTTGCAGAGCCCGCGGTTCTTGTTGGGGCTGTTCCGCCTCCTGCTGGCCGAGGGCCGGTCCCAGTGCTGCTCCCTCGCCTGCCGCTTCTGGCGGATCAAGCCGCTGGCGATGGCCGCTGCCATGGCTGATCGCCGGCTCGCCCACGTCGGCCAGCGCCGCGACGGGCAGCGGGGAGGGCGGCGGCGGGGCGCTCAGCCCCGACGGGGACCCATGCCCGGGGGACGGACAAGCGGGAGCCTCCTCCGGCCCGAGGCGCGGCTGCAGAGGGGCACCTCTGCCCTGCGGCCCGCGGAAGCTGCCGCCGCCGCCGCGGGTCACCACATGGGTGTCCCGGCGCCCCTCCCGCCGTGCCCCGGCGCAGGGACACCTGCTCGGGCGGAGAGTGTCTGCGAGCGGGCTGGCGGCGCGGAGCGAGCGGGACTCGGGGCACAGCCGCGCCCGGTCAGCTCAGGTCGGGTCGGGTCTGGTCTCCTCCTGAGATTGCCCCTCAGCCCCGCGCTGCTGCCCGCTCGCCCGCCGCTGCCATCGTCGCGGCCGGGGCGGCTACCGCCGCCTCTTCCAGGCTCCCGCCTGATGATTGCCAAGTGCTTCAGAAATCAGCATCTGGAGAGAGCAATCTTCTTCTCTGGGGAGAGCTGTAATCACGGCGCTTCAGTCCCACCCCGCTCCAGCCTACCCTACACACACACAACACACACACATACACACACACACGCACACACACACACAGAGGCACGCACCGCTGGAGCTTTTTTTGTCCTCTCCAAAGCCAGGGCGGCAAGGGTGCAGGGACTGGAGGAGGGACGGAAGAAAGGCAGGAGAATAAAGCAAAGGGGGCGAGGGGCGGAGGGAAGGGATTGCTGCTGATGCAGTTTTTTCGGTGGGGACCAGCGGGTTCCTAGCGGATCCGCCGTCAGCTGCTGCTGCTCCCTCTTGGCTTTCCGGATGGCTTCGTGCGGGGCTCCTTCCTCGGGGTGGAGGAGGGCGCTGGGGGCTGACGGGCGGTGGGGGAGTGCTTATAGCTGTCCCTGTCCTCAATTGCCCACCAAGGCACCTTCACACGCACCCCCTCGTCAGCTTCTTGACACTGGCTCCCTGCCGGCCTGCCCCCGGGCGGCCCCTACGCCGCACCCAGCGGTCACACCGGTACCTGTCCTGTTCCCGAGGACGGGGAAGCTCTAGGAGCGGAGTAATGCAGGTGAACTTCTCAATTGTGGGCGCCACACACCCCAGGAGCTGACGAAGCTGGGGGTGTAGTCCGGCGGAAGAGGAAGAGGAGTTTCTGCTGCATGCAAAGGATTTAGAGCCGTGAGGAATAAACACACCTACGAGGTTTGAGAGGACCTTCCAACCCAAACCAACACACACCCTTTGGGAGGAAAGGTTACAGTACCATCAGACTTTAACTTAGAACACGAACTGATTTCCGAGGTTTGAGAAATAGCAAAAAATTCCATAGGACACCCACAAACAGCCACAGTAGGTAGATGTACTGATCACTAGCACCATGTAACTTCTTTTTTTTTTTTTTTTCCCTGAATATATGTCTTGGAGCACTTGAACAAGCACCAGTCAAGCTCACTAGACACAGAACGAACAAGCACCAGTCAAGCTAACTAGACACAGAATGCCTAAGGAGTCTCTGCCCCAAGGAGTTCACAACACACTATAGATAATAAGTGCCATATAAAATATAATATCTCATTTATTTAATCTTTTTCTACTGGGTCTTTTTCATTAAGGGCTCAATTTTTTGTTCAGGTTTACTGTTTTCCAGCCAAATGGTGAAACTGCCTGGAGTTCTAACTAACCAAAGGAAAGTAAAAGAAGGAACGCAGCAGCTACACAGAAAAACATGCAGATATATCCTGTAAAGGAGGGCAGATACTTGCACAGGAACATAGCATGTAATAAATACCTAAATTCCACACTGTTTTCAAAATGGATTAGTTTCTTATTAGATGGTTCTTTATCCTCCCCTTCCCCCCCAAAAAAAACAAACAAAAAACCAAAAAACCAAAAAGCTTTGAAGTGTAAGTATCTATCCAGAATATGTCACCACTTTCCAATAGAGAGCCTCATAGGTAAGAGTAGGCTCTTCTCTCAGCAGAGGCTTCTGCATCTCTGATGATTTCCCTAAATCCTTTAATCTACAAAGGGCTATTTTTATACAGAGGGCAAAAGTGTATGGTGGGAACTCCCTTATACAGGGATTTTGTATTAAAACTAGGAGCAGAACATCCACAATCGGATCTGGATAATACATTTTAATTCTATTTAAAAGTGTCTCTAAAGAGATTCAGTTAAAACGCATTGGATTTTCTATCTGGCAATTTTTACAGAGCAGCAATTCCTCACAACAGTTACAATTACCTTAACTAATGCAATTAGACAGAGAGGGTTGTGAGTTTTTTTAATTTAAATTTTGCTATATAGTTTTGCATACTGTTCCACTTTTCCTTACTTCCCAGCAGCGAACAAGATACGATGTTGCCTTTCTTAAGTCTCCTCAAGACAGAAGCGCTCCTCCAAATGCCTCTCAAGTGCCCAAACACTCCCCCCTCATCATCCCCCCGAAGCGGTCTCTGCCTTCAGCACCACGGACAGCAGAGCAGAGACGTCCTGAGACATCCTTGCCACCCGCGGAGGGGACAGGGCACAGCCTAACGTCTCCTGCTAGACCTGGCTCCAAACAAAGGGATTAGAGGGAGTAGAGCGAAATAAAGGCCAAGCCTCCACTATTTGGAATTTTTATAGGAATTTTTATAGGAATTATGGGACACAGACAACTTTTGCGTGAGAAACTCTCCCCAAAAAGATGGAAAAGGGCTCCATGTTTCCTTTTGCAGGAAAGGCTTCTTTATGCTACTCAGTGACGCTATTCACTACATACTCTTTACTATCATTGCTCGTTTTCCATAGCTTACTTGAAATCCTGGCCCTTTGCCAAAATTCATTGACATTTCTCAGTGATAGCGTGCTCAGGGTGATGGCAAAGAAAGGAAAGAATGAAGGTGAAAATGGGCAGTATGCCTTTAGACAGAGGAAATGTGTTTCTTACTTCAGAGATCAAAAACAATAGCTTTCTACTTGCATCTCAGAAACGCAGAGCAGTTGTTTACAACTTGAGGTTTTGCAAAGAAAACTCAAGAGAGCCATCTGCTGTCTTAACCTGTGATCGACTGTGTGCAACTCTAGTCGAAGGTTTTGCTAACGGATTGTAGAAGTATGAACATATGAGCTACCTTAAAGGCTAATAATTGCAGAAGATTATGCATTTAGGACATTTGCTACATTAAAAGAGAAATTTTTTTTTATTAATCCAACTCTGAATATGAAAACAAACTATTAAAAGCAGAAGCGAGAACTTTCAATACTTTCTGTTGTCCCATCTGTTAATCTCTAATTGCTAATTTGCCATGTATTTCAGTTTTCTAAAGAGAAACGTTTCAGAATCTTTAGAGAAAATGAATGAATTTTACAGAAAAAAATTCAACATATGTAAACTATGCATAAAATACTTGCTTTACGTGAGAGTATGAAAGATTATTATTTCTTAAATTTATTTTTTACAGTATTACTTGGGACAAATCATATTCTATTTAATCCAATCTAAAATGTGAATTATAGTGTGCTATTTTCAGGCATCGAAGTTTAATATTAAAATATACACTGTTCATAGTTGTGTATATGCATGTACTAGTGATACATTAAGTGCTTTTATAAGGGTTTTTCATAGGAAATGTTATTTTCTATCCATTGTATTCAATTATAAGCTAAATCCATCAGCTACAAAATTTGCAGAATAAAAAATGTCATCCGTACATTTTAAGGGCTGTGGCTTTATTTATTTGCTTACTTGTTTTATCATATCTTGCATGTTTTGCATTAGGTTCGATAGAGTTAAAACCTACAGAGTCATTTTTCATCAATACAGAATGAAAACTCTACAGAGTTCTTTTTTTTTATAAATCATTTCAATATAAACAAAAATATTTTTCTACAAGTATGTTCCCATATACACACACTCCACCCACATTTTTTCCTCCCAGATGTCCTGCAACCATTCTTCATATAAAAATCAAAACAAATCAGACCGTAATAAAAATACCCCAAAGTCCTTACAAGTTCTCTAGAAGTGTAAAATTCCAGGTTATTACATTGCTACTAAACCTGTTTTAGTTTCATGAGCTCCACCAAAGATTTTATTACACTTGCTTGGCATCAGTAGGCACACACAGCACATATTCTGGAACACATATGCTAGAATACGATGCCATAAAGTTAGAGAATCCCAGAAACACAGAATTGTAGGCATTGGAAGAGACCTCTGAAAATTGTCAAGTCCAACCCCAACAGTCAATCTATGTTATATTCTAGAATAACTCAGTAAAGTATTATGAATCTATAAGTTTTTCCTGACTCTGAAGAGCTTAAGGTAATTTCACATCCCTGAAAAACTTTTTGGGTTTCTGTTTGGTTTGGTTTTCTTTTTTTTTTTTTTTTCCCCCCCTTGGGAGGGTGTGGGGGGTGGGGATTTTTTGGGGGTTTGTTTGTTTGTCTGTTGGGGTTTTGTTTCTGTTTTGTTTTGTGGGTTTTATGTTGATATTTTCCTTTGAAGATGGTGTGTTTTAGTTGCAAACTCTACTCCATAAACTTACAGTGAAACTGGAAAGGTTACTTTAGCCATAGAAGTACAAGTTTAGGTATAACAGTTGCAAGATGTGCATAAGAGTATATCTAGGCCATTGGAAAAATTTAATGTTATTCTAAGATGAGATGTCTCAGCAGGAAAATTTATAAAATCTGATGGATTAATTTAATCAACATTCCAGTGCTTTTAATAAGACAACAGACTGATTACCAGAATGTTGTTTCCAACTAAGGTTGTGATTCTGAATATTTGCTGGTGTTTATATTTATATTTACTGAAATGTAAATAATGAAATATACTGAAATAATTACTTAAGTTTGCTGGTAGTTTTGGTGGACTGTAATTCAAGTGTCTAAATTAAATTCACATATTAGGATCCAAGTCATAAGAAGAATCATTAAATAAACTAATCCATCATGCAAGGAAATTCTATATTATATGATTAGTTATACAGACAACTATCACTGAATACATATTGGCTTATTCTTTAGGAATAACATAGTTCCCCAATTGCTTGATTTTGCTTTACTTTCTCCCTTCCCAGCAGTAAAATGGATTGTTTTTACTGTAGTAATGAGTCTTCTGTATAGTGCTGTGTTAAGAAAATTACCTGCTGTAGTTACTTATTCATTTTCAGTTCCACTGGCTTCAACGGGGAAAAGAAAAGTGAATACAAAAGTGTTTGCTACTTTTAATAATTAATCTTTTGGCAAGATAAGGTGCATGATTGCAGCTCCTAACTTTTAGTACATCTCCTGTGACAATTTTTATGATTCTTCCTAGTTTTAACTCTACGTGACCTCTACTTCTGATGGTAATTCTTTTGAGACCAAGTAAACAAAACAAAACAAAACAAAACAAAACAGAGTTGGATTGACTGGAGAATCTGACAAGCACACAGATCCTATGAGGCTCTCCAGGATAGCTCACTTGAGCCCAGATATTAACTGCAACAAATCTCTTCTAATCAACAATGAACAACAATGGAAAAAAAACCCTCAAAAACAAAAAACTGCCAAAACCAAAAACAAACCACAAAAAAACCCCAAACAAACCAACCAAACCCAAACAAACAAAAAACACCAAAAACAAACAAACAAAAACCAACAAGCAAACGAACAAACAGAACAACACCAAAACCACAACGAGATCACTTCCAGGGAAAGATCCATAAAAGTAATTGGAAATTAAATACATTGTATTTTCTGTAGCAACACATACATATGATTTTTAACTTTAAAAATTAAGTAGTCCCCTTAAAGAAATATTCTTAATATATGCATCATTTATTTTGTTCCCAGTGAATCTGATAGCAGAATAGCTGCCACCAGAGTGCTTTGGACCAGGCTTTAGTGACACAAGCCAGAACGACAACTTTCATTAAAGAAAAACAACTCTCCAACACACATCTGTAGTCCACACAGATGCACAGACCAGTTTAGGATTTAGAGACCTAAATATCTTTTCTTCCTATGCACAGCTTAAAAACAACATCTGTTGCATTTGCTTATCCAGCCTCAGCAGGACTTTTCTGTTTTACCCGACTTCTGGAGCATGCAACAGACTTTGCTGTTATTCTCCCAAGTAACTGAAAGTCCTTTGTTCTACATAAACAAAATAAATGCCTTATCTGAGAAATTTGGTCTCTACAGTGAGTTTCCTCTGGAGTCAGGACAGCTGGCAAAGCATAACTATATGTGAACTGTTATACGTGCCTGAAAATGCTCTGCTATGAGAGTTTTCTACTAGAACAGATAAAAATTTAAGGTGATTGCAATGAACTTAACCTGCAGTCTCTCAATTGAAATAATCACAAGTATTGTCCTAAAAACATGCTGATTTTTTGCTGCACAAGTTCTAGGAAAAAACCCAAACGTATATGAATGTAAACATCAATACAAAAATTTCTAACTGAAAGGACAAAAGTTCCATCAGCTCCATGGGTAATAGTGATCTAGGCACTGTTTATCAGCATACAGATATGGGTTCGTTCTTTTCATATATTTTGACATTACATCACAACATTTATAGTTCATTAGATGCTCAATTTCCAACTGATATATACATAGAGTCATGACATCCTTTAGCCTTACTGTTAATACAGTAATATTGGTGCATACACACAATACACAATGTATAAAACATAAAATATGTGAATATGTAATGTTTACCCCCAAAATTTCATATACATTGTGATGGTTTGGGAGTTCCCTGCCCCCGCCACCCCCACACTTTGTAAAATCACCCAGACTAGACTCAGCTGGCTGGAAGTTGAGGACTGAAGCTCTATTTACAGCTTAGCACAATATCCAAGCAGATATATACACAATATACAGGAATATTTACAGAAATATACAAGTTAAAGGTAATACAGAAGCACAATATCCCTCCCAGAAATCAGAGACCCCAGGAGGGGCTCCCAACCACCCTTCCACCTTCTTTCTCCCCCCCCCTCTACCTTACCCCCAGGGTTTGGCTTATGCGCAAGGTGAGTTTGGAGGATTGGCCAGGGGGGTTAGAAGGAAAGTGGTTAGTTAGATTATTCAGCAGAGAGGACCCACTCACTCCCAGAGAGGGCCTGAGAGACACTGACTTATCTATGTTATGTTCTCATTCTTAAACATCTCAGCAAGCCTATGAGTGAAGTAGACATCACCATTGTTTTCCTTTCTCAGCCTGTAGTATGATTTTCTCCATTAAAATATTCCAATTAGCCTCAAACCAGCACATACATACATGAGAGCAGTTTCATATTTATGAGAATTTGAGGTAATTGGTAAGTAGATATTTTTATTTAGATGTCTATTACTTAAAAGCATTTAAAACTTGTCTGTAAGAGAGAACAACATGTAAATCCCAATGTAGACACATTAATGTCTTCTGTCTTAAATTGTTAGGAAACTCGAAATGTCACCCAAACAATAAATATATATGTATATAAAAACTATGTATCCCAAGCTTATTGACAGTGTTTTCCTAAACTCCTCCAATATACTGATTTAAAGTCTTTACATAAGATATTCTTGCTTTCTTTGGAACAGATGTGAAAACATATGGCAATGTGAGAAAAAATGTGTTATTTTTCTGGACTTTAAGAACAAAGGAGTTGTTCTGTTTTGGTCATCTCACAGAGAATCAGGAGAAAAAAAGCACATTATATCAATTATAATAAAATGCTGAAGAGAAAGTACAGGATGAGCAGAAACAGAAAAAATTGCTAGCTTGAAAAGCAGTAGGATGATTCCACTTAAAATATATCCTATAATCCTACAAGTATAGAAAGTGATTTTCAGCAATGACAGGAAGGACTGGAACGTGGCTGCGTGCACTCTTGAAAGCATACATATATACACACATATCCACAGTACCACTTTGTGATGGAAGAAGGCTTGAAGGACACTCCCTGGCAAATAATTTAGAAGAAAAGTAGTTTTCTTTTCTGCAATCTAACCTAAAATTGACAGTGTAAGTAATTCAGCAGAACTTTTGGATAGTTATCTGTCTTCTTTTACAATTCTTCTACCACTTATTTGAAAATAACTTTGTTTTGCAATCTATTTGATACCATTTTGAAGACATTTGCAAGGAGAAAAAAATAAAACCAAACAGAACAACTCCAGAAGCTGAAATTCTGTTCTTTTCTTGTTCCAAAGACCAATTAATAAAGTATTTCTCTGTGTAATAATCAAGACAATCTAAGTTTCTGAAGGGAGAAAATGTAGCTATAGACAATGCTGGCTAGGATTGCATTTGTCCATAAGACAAGACTGATCTCCCCTTAAGTTTTTCATAAAGGAATATTCCTTTCTAAAGAAAGCCACATGCTGTGTTTCCCTCTTTCCAAACCAACAGTGTGTTCAGTGCATTGTATACTAATTCTATTGACTCAAATTAATGACAAATACAAGTCTATGCCTTAGCTTCTTTTTAGTTAATCTAGTTAATTTGAATTTAGTTAATTCAGGAGCGTCTAACAGGACAATACAGTTTATATTAGTATAGGAATCAACTTCTACCTTTTTTTTTTTCCCCTTAATGTGACATACTATTTTTAATCAGCAGATACAAATAAGTATTATCTACTATTAAAAAAAACCCCAAAAACTCCCCCAACCAAACAAGCAAAACCAAACCCAACAACAACAACAAAAAAAAAAAAACAAAACCCAAAACCAAAACAACAAAGGAATAACTTTTTAGATACCATCTTAGTCTCCTTCTCTCTTTGTTAATCAGTCTTACTTCAGCTCTAGCTTCACCATTATCAGTGATAACTGCTGTATCAAACAGCACATTTCTATTTTACTTCTTCCCAAAGAGAAATATTTATTTCTTCTCTACTTCACTTACAAATGAAAGAAAAATCTAGCAAAACCAGCAAAGATATTTTGAGCTAAGAACTCATGAATTTGAGAACTTCTGCTTGCCTGTCTTGTTGCCTAAATAAATGAGAACATCCAGAAAAAGTTTCTAGACAATTACTGGGTTTGTCTTTATTTTGAACATGTGTCAGCTGGTATATAATGAATTTAACAGTTACTTTACTGTCCTGAAAAACAACACTACAATACGTGCTCACATTACCAGGCTGATATTCCTGGCTATTAATTCAAATACCATAACATTTCTTATTAACAGTAACAGCATGAATACTCCTAACACAGTGACCTGATTTTTACAACACAGTCCTACAAACCTAAATTGGAAAATATCTTACCATCAGCAGTTAAACTCACAAAACCTTTCGACAGCATGTCGCTGTAATGTGTAGTGCAATTATCTGATTTGCCAGCAGTGGACACTGTTACTCTAGTTATCCACAAAATAGATAGACTAAGGAATACCTTGCAAGGCAAATAGGCAAGTTTTTCTCGTGTTATTTGCACTGCTGTCAGAACTTGGAGAACTTCACATCAGAGAAAAGCTGAGTAAAGTTTTTTTAAGGATAGGAGTATTTTTCAGCGTTTTGTGTTATAGCAGATAGACTGACCCTTTCTTTAATAGCCTGATATTTCAAAGCAACTTTGAGAAAAATAAACACAGATTTATTCACGTGGGATCGTTTGAGGGTTTTTTTTAATCGTAGCCGTTTCGAGTCATAGAAGTTGTTCTGATGCAAAACAAACCAGAAAATTTCTGTATTCCTCTTTCTCACAGAATGATAGTTATGACAACAAAACTGTACATCTTTTGCGCTGGTTCTACAAAATTGTTGAAAGTAATGAAATTACCAAGCTAAAAAAAATATAAACAAGGTATTTCCTTCAGCAGTTTATATCATTTGCTAATTAATATAATTGCTTAAAATCTGCAAATGACATGCCTTACTGTCGTGGTAGGCCTAAACAGGCCTCTTGGGCTTGTACATGTCCTGGCTTATGCAGACATGTTTTTCTGCTCTCTCTCCTTATGTTTTGGGGAGAGAGCAACCGCGGGAAAAGGGACAAAAGACCTGGCGCTACTAAGTCTGGGGTCCGGGGTCTGTCCATCACCTGTGGTAAATAGGGTGCACACGACTGCCTTATGCAAGGCCCATGATCTGCCCAAAAAGGGTAAAGCAAGCCTGTGGCTTCACCCAATATGGCCAAATCTTGGCTAACTGCCACTTGATTGGCTATCTCGTGTCCAAAGGTCCAACTGATCTTTAGGCTGCGTTATTAAAAGGAGCAGGGAACACGGGGTGCGTGCCTTCCGCCATTACAGGTGCNCTCGACACTTACTGACACTTTTGCAAGCACTTTAAAGTTAAGATGAAGTGTAGATTTTTTGTTAGGAATGAAAAATAGAGAGCTGTAAGACCAACAGAGTGAGTTGTGGAAGGATTAGGTAGGAATCATCCTAGCTCATTGGAAGAGCTTCCATTAATCTTAGAAATAGAAGGAAAATCTAAGTGTTTAATGAAAGCAATGCACAGGTTTAATCATGGATCATAAATATTGCCTTCTTTGACACAGTTATAAGAGTTACAGCAATCACCTTATAATCTCAATATTTAAATGACTAGTTAAGGTCCTCCTAAAAGTCCCATCAGTATAACACTATGATACTGTCTAAAACCAGTGAGGGACTTGGTCTCTGTGACCCAAACAACTCAAGCTGGAACCACTGTAAGAAGGGAATTAGGAGAGAGACAGATCAAGCCCTGCGGAGCCAGAGCAACGAGCTGCTTTTCTCTACCCACTACATGCCTGGAAAACATCAGTTTGAACATGCACTGGCTGACAGGTCAAACTTTGGTCTGCTGTTGCCCCTCTGAACTTTCTCATTCAGTTCCTATTTCCAGACACACAAGGGCCCATTTTGATTCCCATCACTGTTGCCTCCACGAACTCTGTAGAACACTCAACCACACAGACACGAGACGGTTGCCACCTCGAAGGTTGTCATAGACCAACTAAGATATATAAGGGTGAATCCATGTGTTTAACTTTGTTGACCCACCACCTATGGGTGAAGACTTCAACTCAAGACAACAATGCTGGATCCCAGGGTGGTGAAATCTCAATCACAATCTCAATCTTGAGTTCAGTCTCTGTCTATCTCTATCTCTACGCCCACCACCTGCCCTTTTTCCTCTCTTTTTTTTTCTAGTTGTTTTTCTTATTTGATAGATGTCATCTAATTTTTCCTGAACTAGTTGATAAGGAAATAACTCCTCTGCCAAAGTGCCTTTATCCACAACACTTATTGATAATCGTTGGAAAAAACCAATAAATTGGTTTGTATTTTTCCTTAGGGTCACTGTCATGACCACCAGTGTTTTGGTCCCTGCCAAGCAGGCATAATCCTTGTTGTCCACTGAGTGGGACAAGGTATTTGACTTTTGTATTATTCCTCAGAGTCATTGTTGTGACTCTTACTGCTGTGGTGGCCCTGCTGAACAGGGCTAGCCCATTCAGAGAATTACAGAGATTCACATCTCTTGTTGCCCGCCAACCAAAATAAGACTTATACCAAAGCAGTTTCCATGTAAGAATATGTAGTATCTCAATAGCATAATGCTGTGTGGCACAGTCGACTTGCTAGAGGGCAGGGATGCCATCCAGAGGGACCTGGACAGGCTGCAGAGGTGGGCCCAGGCCAAGCTCATGAAATTCAACAAGGCCAAGTGTAAGGTCCTGCACCTGGGTAGGCACAATCCCAAGCACAAATCCAGGCTGGGTGGTGAATGGCTGGAGAGCAGCCCTGAAGAAAACGACCTGNGCAAACTTACAAACAGGGCCTAATAGTCTGTTGCCAGTACATGTACACAGGGCACTCAAAAAATCTGCAAGAACCATGCTTCTTGTACTATCAAATGTCAGTTGCAGCCTTTTTAATCTATGTTTTTTCTTTTTACCATTCGCCTCAATTAGTAAATTCATGTGACTTATGCAACCTGGCCATTCAGAGCTGGCAAAGCTGCACATGAAGCAAGGAGAGCGACATGCTTTTATCATGGTAGGATAGTCTCAGATCAGCCTGAAATTACTGTGAGATTGTGTCCCAGAAATCTGGGAATTTCAGAAAGGTTGTGTGAGGTCTAGCTTCTAGCTGGCTGTATTTCCATGTTTGAGAACCTTGGGCATACATTAGGTCAGTAATTCTTTGTTCACAGCCTCTTATTATCTAGATAAAGTGACTTAGAAGACATCAGTCAGAGCTTTAATATAGTCAAAATGGTTGGACTTGAGTGAAAACCTTCTGAAATTGTCCTTCAGTCATGTCAGTTCTTACACCTGCTCAGCATTGAACAGGTAGGCAGAATACTGTTTCTTCCCAAATTCCACTTTTTCCAACTATCCACTTTGAACTTGCTACAGGTGTACAAGGTCACTTTTCAAACTTAAGCCTTTGGGACTCATTTTTATCAGAAGTCTCCAAATATCCCTTGCATTCAAACAAGTCATGTGATTGAGAAAAAAAAAAAAAAAAGGAAAAAATTAAAATTTCTCACTAAATCTCAAAGCTTTTTGACTTGTTTCCAGCCTCAGTTTAAGCACTGCAGAAACTTGCTTCAGCTACAGATGTAGGGAGGAAGAGCTAAATTAATACCAGGAAACAGCTTGATGAGTGGAAGCTGTCTTTGATATAATCCAAACTGTGCTCTGTGTATTATAACTGAGTGGTTCTGGCTATGCTAGACTGATAGGGAAGAACAGAAGTCATTAGAAATGGAACACACTGGCAGCCAAATTGCTGTGAATCATAGCTCCTTGACTAATATTCTCTCTGGAGACAAAGCAATTCTTTCTGGGCCCTAGAGACTCAAATAGAAGCAATCTACACATAATCTTTTAGTATGAAAAAAAGAAACAAACAACAACAAAACAACACAAAAAAACCCTCTAAAACAAACTTGCTCACCACTGCAGTTTTATATATATGGAATAGAATACTATACCATGCTGTAAATACCACTCACGTAAGTATGTTCTTACTGATTCTGTTTACAATTGTGTTATACAAAATAATAGTGCTCTGAAGTCACATTTTTTAAATTGACTGCTAAAACTTTGGGTACAGGCAGGTCAACTTCCCATAGAAATCAGCTTTTATAATTTTAGTCTCCTAATTTAAAAACAACAACCAACCAAACTACTGCCTTTCAGCATGTTGTGCAAATATGACCAAGCTTGTCTATAATTTCCTTTGAAAAATATCAGAACCTTGCAGACTAGACTCCTTATTATTACAAGATTTGGCCCACACCTGAAGAAATGTGACTTCTTAGCATTGTCAAAGGCTTAGAGGAACACAAAGAAAGAGCACAATAATCTGAAATAATTATCACAGTATCACAGTATCACCAAGGTTGGAAAAGACCTCAAAGATCATCAAGTCCAACCCGTTACCACAGACCTCAAGACTAGACCATGGCACCAAGTGCCACGTCTAAACCTGCCTTGAACACCTCCAGGGACGGTGACTCCACCACCTCCCTGGGGAGCCCATTCCAGTAGTGAATGACTCTCTCAGTGAAGAACTTTCTCCTCACCTCGAGCCTAAACTTCCCCTGGTGCAGCTTGAGACTGTGACCTCTTGTTCTGGTGATTATGTTTTGTGATATCCGTTATCTGTTATTGTCATCAGCAAATCGCTTCACAGTTTTATGCAAGGTTTGGAAAACATATATGGAATCTAAGCTTAGAAGTGTCAAGTGATTAACTTCAATTTGTTAAAAATACTGTTTTCTTTAATAAAAGCATATCTTGTTTACTGTAGAATTGTTTAGGTTTAGAATCATAGAATGGT
>WBNM01037263.1:0-43416 GCA_013399055.1 Ramphastos sulfuratus
GAACTCCCAAACCCACATCAAACGGCAATAGGCGTCTCTAACGGAGCCGCCACCGAGCCCGCCCCTACCCCCGCCCAGACTCGCCGCCGGGGCACGCCGGGACGCGGCAGCAGGTAAGCACGGCCCAAGGCCGAGGGGGTTCGGCGCGGTGCATCCTGCCTGGGACCCGGCGGGGCTGGTGCGTGGCAGCCGCGGCCAGGCTTGCGCAGAGACTTCCGGCCCGGGCTGGGTGAAGCCCGAAGGGAGGCGGCGTAGGGGCCTGCCCGGCTC
This sequence comes from Ramphastos sulfuratus, assembly GCA_013399055.1. NCBI lineage: Eukaryota > Metazoa > Chordata > Aves > Piciformes > Ramphastidae > Ramphastos > Ramphastos sulfuratus. The sequence goes on from WBNM01037263.1 coordinate 271, forward strand.
GGGCGAGGCTACGGCTGCCGCCACCACGGGACGTGCGGGTCTGGGTCCGGGTCCGGCCCGTGCTCGCCTCCGGTAGATCCGGCAGTGGCAGTGCGTATCGGTGTGCAGATAGCACACATGGAGAGACTTACGTGCACAGATACATAGATATGCGGACAGACATGTAGAGACAGGCACAGACGCTGGCATACAGGCACTCGGCCACAGGCACACAGACACTTGTATGGGCAGACATGTAGAGACAGGTGCAGACACTGGCATACAGGCACTCGCACATGGACGCAGGGGCACACAGACACATGTATGGGCAGACATGTAGAGACAGGCACAGACACTGGCATACAGGCACTCACACATGTATGGACAAACATGTAGAGACAGACACAGAAGCACACATACATGTACAGGAGTAGAGAGGCATACAGGCACTCATACGGGCACACAGACACACTTACATAGACCCACAGACACAGGCTCTTGCACATTACATATGTGTGACGCAGGCACTTGCCCAAACATACACAGATACTATCACAGAATCAGAGAATGGACAGGCTTGGAAAAGACCGTTGAAGTTCATCCAATCCAACTCCTCTGCAGTTAGCAGGGGCATCCCCACCTAAATGAGTTTGCTCAGAGCCCCATCAAACCTGGCCTTGAATGTCTCCAGGGATGGAGCTTCCACCACCTCCCTGGGCAGCCTGTTCCAGAGTTCCACCACCCTCAGAAGTAAGTAACTTCTTCCTAATGTCCAGCTTAAATCTACCCTTCTCTAGTTTAAAACCACTGCCCCTTGTCCTGTCACTACATGCTCTTGTAAGCAGCTTTCTTGTAGGCCCCCTTCTAATACTGGAAGGCTGCTATAAGATCTCCCTAGAGCCTTCTCCAGGCCAAACAACCCCAATTCTCTCAGCCTGTCTTTGTAGAATAAGTGCTCCAGTCTTCTGATTGTCTTTGTGGTTCTCCTCTGGACCTGCTTCATCAAGTTTGTGTCCTTCTTGTGTTGAGGGCCCTAGAGCTGGACACAGTACTCCAGGTGAGGTCTCACCAGAGCAGAGTGGCAGAATCACCTCTCTTGACCTGCTGGCCTTGCTTCTTTTGATGCTTTTCATTTGCCTTCTGGGCTGCAAGCGCTCATTGCTGCCCCACGTCCAGCTTCTTGTCCACCAGTACCCCCAAATCTTTTTCTGCAGGGATGCTTTCTGCCATGTCTTCCCTGAGCCTGTATTGATAATGAGGATCATTCTGGCCCAGGTGCAGACATTGCACTTCACCCTGTTGAACTTCATGAGGTTCACCTGGGCTCACTTCTCCAGCTTGTCCAGGTCCCTCTGGATGACATCCTGTCCCTCTGGCCTATCAAGCACACCACTCAGCTTTCTATCATCTGCAAACCTGTTGAGGGTGCACTTGATCCCACTGTTTACATCATTGACAAAGATACTAAACAGCACCGGTCCCAGTATGGACCCCTGAGGGACATCACTTGTCAGCCATCTCCATATATATGCACACACAGATATAGATACAGATATAGGCACACACATAGAGGCACTCACATGTAGAGAGGCAGGTACTCAAGCATACACACAGACACTCACAAAGGCAGCAGTGTTCTCCCCTTGCAGCCCCTTCCCACCTCCACAGAAGAGCAGATTTCCTACTGAAGCAGCAATTCCTCCATGTACCTTTTCCTGACGTTTCTTGCCATAGCACATCTGTCATTTCAGTTCACAGGCCCTGTCTGAGTCTTGAGACAAAAGCTGCTCAGTGTTTCCAGAAAATGGCAGGTAAGGACAAACACTCCTAAAATACTGTTTGCACCATCCTGGTCCATGGTGCATTGGTGATGTTTAGCTGGGATACTGAGCTATCACTTTTTTTATTATTGAAATTATAGAATCACAGACTGGTTTGGGTTGGACAGTACATTTACCTTTCATCTAGTCCAACCCTCTTGCAATAAACAGAGGCATCTCCACCTGGATAAGGCTTCTCAGAGCTCCATCAAGCCTGATCTGGACTGATTCCAGAGACAGGACATATACCACCTTTCTGGGCAACCTGGACCATTGTCTCACCACCCTCATTGTTAAAAAATTCTCCCTTGGATCACCTATTCCTTCATCTTCAGTGATGAATGATATTTTTAGAGAATTACTACAATTGAATGACCTATGTACAGTAACATTTTGAACAAGCAACTCTGATACACCTGGTTACATCAGCTTAAGAAGTTCCAACCCAAAATACCTGTCTTGTTGATCAGCACACCTTAAATCCACTCTGTCAGCAGTTGGATCTCACTCTCAAAGAGAAAAAACACAGTATTGAAGTCACTGTGATGATTGTAAAGTGGAATGTGGCATCTTAAACATCTACCCTGACATTGTCATTTGCACAGCACTGAACAGAAAAGTGAGGGGATCCCACCTTGCAGTAGGAAGATGCTCTGAGCTTTCAGGACTTGTTGCCCCAAGTCTGAGGGAATTTGGCACTGCTTTGACCCCAGCCTGCCCCTCACACTTGTGTTGCAGCCTGTCTGACCCAGCCTAGGGAACTAAAGCAGCAGTCAGCTTTTGTTTGCTGTTGTTGGGTGAGGTTTTTGGAGGGGGCAGTAGAATCAGATGAACACAAATGCTGACTCAAGAGAAGGGACTAGGTGCTGCTGATGTAGGGCAGCATGACGTGCTGTGGAAACATGGCCACTGCTGTGTTCCACCTTGGAGAGCCCACCAAATTGCTGGGGGGAGGGGGGGAAGGGGCATTTAACAGTAAGTTCCTCTTTGCTGCTGAGCAGGAGTCAGATGCTGCCACTGTCATTCTGTTCCCTCTAGCTTTGTGCTGCTTGGAAAACACACTACAGAAGAGTGAAGGGCAGGCTCCACAAGCTCTTTTGTATCTGCCTCCTATACTCAAAGGTGTCTTCTGTTTTTCTCTGCCTCCAGGGAGGAAAGTCCTGATCATTTATGCACATCAGGAGCCCAAGTCCTTCAATGGATCTCTGAAGACTATTGCTGTGGAGGAACTGAGCAAGCAGGGCTGCAGTGTCACAGTGTCTGATCTATATGCAATGCAGTTTGAGCCAAGAGCCACCAGAAGTGACATTGTTGGTGAGAAGAGCCAAAATATGCATTTTTCGGCAATAACCGCAAGACAAACGTTTCACCTTCTCTATCCTGCTGCGTTAACAGCCCAGCACTGCACCATTAGGTGTGCTCAGAAAAAATAGCTGCTTCTATTTCATACAAATAGCCCTCAGCTAACAAGACAGCTTTTAAGTCCCTCCAGGGATGGTGACTGCACCACTGCCCTGGGCAAACTGTTCCAGACCTTGATAATCCTTTTGGGGAAGAAATTGTTCCTAATACCCAACCTAAACCTCCTTTGGAGCAACTTGAGGCTGTTTCCTCTTGTGCTGTGCTGTGTAATTTCAGAGGAAACCGACCCCCACTTGGCTCCAATCACCTTTCAGGAAGTTGTAGAGAGCAAGAAGGTCTCCCCTCAGGCTCCTTTTGTCCAGACTAAACAACTTCAGCTCCCTCAGCTGCTTCTCAAAGACCCTTCAGACTCTTCACCAGCTTCTCTGGACATTCTTCAGCACACGTTCACAATCAGTCTCTGAAGTCCGTTTCTCATGGATGAGAGATGCCATCTGATAGCATTTGAGGACTTGCTAGTTCATGAGGCATCTCTTTTCTGATGGAGTCAATGATCTATGAGCTGAATCAGTAGAGTCAGTGTAAGTGTCTAATTCAGACACTTGAGTCAGCTCACTGAACTGCAGTGGAGTCAGCAGAGCTGGCCACTATTGTTCCCTAACCCCTGCTGAGTGTCCCGGGTACAGAGACTGAAAATCAGCTGCGTGTTACTTTCCCTAATCCCTAATATGGAGGCAGAGCAGTTAGTAAAATTCTCTTAAATCCTCTTAAATCATACACCAGCATCACCAGAGTCTAGAGCCAAGCTTAGGTCCTATTACTGCACTTCATATTGTTACATAAAGGTGAAAGATTAAGTACTCTGGGACATGACAGTCCTCTTCAGAATCACAGAATTAACCAGCTTGGAAAAGACCTTCAAGATTGAGTCCAACCTATCGCCTGGCCCTTATAATTAACTAAACCACAGCACTAAGTGCCTCATCCAGTCTCCTCTTAAATACCTCCAGGGATGGTGACTCCACCACCTCCCTGGGCAGCCCATTCCAATGGGTGGTCACTCTTTCTATGAAAAATTTCTTCCTAATGTCCAACCCAAACCTGCCCTGATGCAGTTTGAGACTGTGGCCTCTTGTTCTGTCACTGGGTGCCTGGGAGAAGAGACCAACCCCTGCTTGACTACAACCTCCTTTCAGGTAGCTGTAGACACCAATGAGGTCTCCCCTGAGCCTTCTCTTCTCCAGGCTGCACAACCCCAGCTGCCTCAGCTCCAGCTTGTAATCATGTCACCACCATCTGTGATGATGCAGAATATCCACAAACCAAAAAAAAGGGAAGTGGGAAAAAATGGAAAGCAGGAACTCAAAACTAGATTGCAACATGGATTTAATTTGCATTTAACTGCAGTGATAGGAACAGGGCAATGAATGACTCTTTGCTTCTACATCCAGGTTGTTTGCACAACCCAGAGGAGTTTAATTATGGTGTGGAGACATGGGAAGCTTACAAGAGAGGAGCTTTGTCCAACGACCTGGTAGAAGAGCAGAAGAAGGTGCAGGAGGCAGACTTACTGATTTTTCAGGTCATTATTTTAAATTGCATTTTAAAAAGGCTTCAGCTGTGATAATATGGGGTCAAGCAACAGGAAAGCAGAAGTGAGATTGTAGATTTCATTAGGAACACTTAGTCTAGCTGGGATAAAAGGAGGCAATGCCTTCGCCCTCAACATAAAACAGTCTGCAGCAGCTTCAAGGTGTCAGGTTTTTCTAATACAACATGGACTTTAGAAAATACCAAGAGTGCCAGGTCATGCATGAACACTATCTATGCTGGCATGGTATGAGTTTTGCATACAGCTACACAGGCCTTTTTAGAGTAGGAAGGCACCTGAAATCAGAACCCTAAATACCTACATAAAATTCACGGTGCTTAAAAATGAGTATTTAGAAGTAACCTGATTGTGTAAGCTTTGTGAAAACTGATCCCACGCTACCTGCATCCAAAATGATTACATTGAGCAACTGGAAGGAGGAAGTACAGACTCCAAAACAAGATTGCAATTCTTGCTGTCAGAACTGTGCCCTGTTATCAGGCACCCAAGCGCTATCCCTTTCTCTTGCAGCTTATGCAGGGCACATTTCCGTATGTGCCTGTTGGCCTTGGACATAGCCTAGATATATTTTGCTGTGATTCTAGGTAAAACTTAGGACATGACTGTGCCTCAGGTCAGCATTTTACTGTAAGACTTCATATTTTAAAACTGCTGCTCCTGAGATAAATATAGTAGGGCAAGTGGTTGCTTCCTGTCTGCACAGTGCTATGAAGTACATTCTGGTGGGAAGGGGGAGGAGAAGAGAAAGGGAAGGAGAGGGGAACGGGGCAAGCACTTCAGTTTTGTCAAGCATAGTTACTGTGTCTCCTGGGAGAGAACTAGGAGAAGGCACAGACAAGATCTGAACAGATGAAAACAGGATTTAGTGCACAAACCAAGCCTAAGGATGGCCAGGATTCTGTGCTAACAAAGAAATGTACTTCTTCCTAGTTTCCCTTGTATTGGTTCAGCATGCCAGCAATCATGAAGGGCTGGATGGACAGAGTCTTGGTCCGAGGATTTGCTCATGAATTTCCAGACTGTTATGATTCTGGTTTGCTCAAGGTATGTTTTCATATAATCATGGAATGGGTTGAGTTGGAAGGGACCTTCAAGATCATCTAGTTCCAACCCCCCTGCCATGGGTGAGGACACCTCCTACCAGACCAGGTTGCTCAAGACCCCACCTAACTTGACTCTGAACACTTCCAGGCTTGGAGCCTTCACAGGTTCTCTGTGCAACCTGTTCCAGTGCCTCCCCACCCTCATGGGGAAGAATTTCTTACTAACCTAAATCAAGCTTCTTCCAGCTCAAAGCCATTATCCCTTATCCTGACTCTACATAACCTTTGTAAAAAGTCACCTCCTCTTTTTGAAATGATTTTGTTAAGATCAAGATTTGTACACTGCTCTTGAGGGTGTTATTCCTTCTGTTCCATTATATTTGTTCAGAGTTTTGCCTTTATGCTCTCCTGAAATAATGCTTTGGTAACATGTTGAGTGACTTTCTGGCACATTACAACTGTCTGAAAGGTAGTAACAATCAATACTAGTTTCACATTTATGTTTCCCCCATATTAATCTCTGTATTACAATTTCTGATCTAAAGAACTCCAGGTATATGTTTAAATTTCAGCTGCCTTACTCAGGTGAATGGGAGAAGTTCCCAGGGGTTGTAGCTGTATGCTGAGCACAGGCTCAAGGCAGTTCAGATACTGTGTTAGGAAAATTTTATTTCCATTGCAGAAGCTAAAACTGAGAGGATGGAAGCTGAGCACAAGCCTGTGGCTACTATCACACAAGCAGGAGAAACATAGAGGTTTAGAGCACCTGAGGAGTAATTTCTTCTCAAACTATGCCTTGACAAGTGAGAAGCAACCCTGGGTTTGAAGGGGGACATAGCACTCAACTTCTGCACTCAGGGAGGATTGGAATAAAGATATTCTCAGTAAGAGTGCTTTCCAGCTTCAGCTTTCCAAGCATTGCATCAGGGAGAATAAAGCTCAGCCTTGCTCTACTTGAGGCTGTCAGACCTCTAATTCCTTTTCTTTCTAACCTGTCTCTGCCCACAGCCCTGACACACAGTCCAGTCTCTAGTTGCATGTTGTTGAGCTTTGCCTCAGAGCTACCACTGCCTATAAGGTCTGGGAAGGAGGTGGACATCAGGTCCTCTAGAAATTTCTGACGTTCAGGTTCTCCAGAGTACCTCCTGAACTCTTCAGCAACTCTGTGTTAAATGTGCCTAACTCCAACGATGCTTTCTTAATTCCAGAACAAATTAGCCCTGTTTTCTTTCACCACTGGAGGAAGCAGAGAGATGTATACAAAAGGAGGCATCAGTGGTGATATTCGCTACCTCCTGTGGCCCATGCAGGTACAATGTTGAAATATTTGGGTGTTGCCTTGAAAATAATAGGAAAAATAAAAACTAACAGTTGTATTATTGTTTTAGATGGCGTAATAACAAATTGCTAGTTCAAGCATTTGCACATTATAAGGTTCTAAAATCTTGAGACAACTTTAAAAGTCCACATAGTTATGAAGTTGTTTTGTGCTGCTTTCTCTCGATTGGAATCTGGAGTAAGTTTACAGGTGACACCAAGCTGGGTGGCTGTGTCAATCTGCTAGAGGCAGATTGTGCCTCATGGCACAAGGCTCGAATAAGTGCAGCGAGATAGGAGAGCATGCCTCCCCAGGAGAAGTGAGGGAAGAAAGGAAAAGAGCTGGCCTTGCTGCCAGTTTAAATAGAGTAAGATAACAGAATTATGGGAATGAAATACCAAAAGATTACAATTTCCTATCCACTCCTGGATGCTCTGGACCTCTTGGAGGCCTATACTCTGTGGTTCTTAAAGACATAAGTCTCAACCCACAGCACTTCTGCAAACCCTTCTGATTTAGAGGATTTAGGAAACCTGCCTTGTATTGGGTCAGAGAAACACTTCCACATTTGAATCTTCCATGTGTTTGAACTGAAAGTGAAAGACCAACTATATGCTGAGACATTTCTCCCTTTGCTTTGAGCCCAGCATGGAATCATGCACTTCTGTGGTGTCAAAGTCCTAGCACCTCATGTATGCTTTGCTCCGGAATTTGTCTCCGAGGAGAAGAGGAAAGAGATGCTCATTGCCTGGGCCCAACGTCTGAAGACTCTTTGGAAGGAAGAGCCCATAAACTGCTCTTCTGAGTGGTATTTCAAGTGACCTTCAGGTACAAAACTACAGAGTGCAGACTTTTCCAGTATTTTCGCTGCTTCATCTCAATATCTGAGTGCTAATTTCCTAATGCAAATGTGCTCTGAGTATCTTGAGTACCAGAGCTAGCAGCTTACCTGACAATATTGCACTTACCTTCAATGGTTCTTGAGGGATTCTCCTCAATGATGGGTGCAAAACCCTTTGGGAAGAATCATCTTTGCTCATAGACACAACAACAACATCCTGCCAAGAAGTGACTGGTAACACAAGTGATACTTTATTATTGATTAAACCACTACTGTTAATGAAATAATAAATAAATTGTCACCTTTAACACTTCTTGCACCAACTGTCACTTGTTTTGTTATTTTCCAAAGGATAGGTTGCCCATGCTCAACCTTGTTATGGTCAGTCCTCTTCTTTTAAGTACAAGCATTTGTGCTTTTGAGCTGTGAAGCCAGATGATGAATAATGCAACAGGCTTATGGTTGTATGATGGCTTAGACAGCTGGAAAGCCCCATGGACAGCCTTGGGCTTCTCTATGTGTTTACAAAGCACACTTAAAGCTATGACAGAGGCCAGAGAAAGGAAAAAGTATCATCTAGCACCATGTGCATGTGTTTTCTTTCTCTATAGAATGTAGCTCCCATGTGTAAAGGATGTCATTTTATAAAATTAAAGGGAGATTTTTGTTAGCCTTAGGGACTAAATGGAATCTTCTCTGTTCTCTGCCCCTCTGTACTGGTCAGTATTGCTGGTTTGATCTAGAGGGCTGTGTGCATCCCCTCTGCCATCAGCATCAGTGGACTTCCTTGGATGTCTCATGCACTGTTGAGGCAGAAGACCTACCTGGAAAGCTGCAGGACTACAGGCTGGCTATGATGTAGAATCTAGTGAGACAATGCCTGACTGGCATTTAACATCTGTGATTTTTACACTGAACTTCAACAGAGGTTTATTTTGTGCTTGAGAGTTGCTAATTCTTTTTGTGCCTATGGCACAGGGAGAGTTTCTCATGTAACTACAGAATGTTTTGCGTTGATCAGCCTACCTAACAGTTAGCTCTCCAACCAGAGTGATGTGTTAGCATGATTTGGGCAGTGAGCTGAGCAACATAGCAAATTGGAATATTCAGGAAAATACATATTGCCAGATGAAAATGAGCCAGCATGTACCCAGGTAACCAAAGTGGCCCTACAGCATCTTGGCTTGTATCAGCGTGGTGGTAGATCAAAACAGGCCCAATATGAGTCCTGGCATGTCCAGGCATGGTTCCCTGCTCCCCCTTCCCCTTCCAGAGTTGGGAGAAATGTGGGAAAGAGGACAAAGGGGCCTGAGGCCATGAAGTCTAAGTTAGGGCTTTGTTCAGACCTGTTTTGCTCCTGTTTACATCCTGTGATAAACCAGGTATGCACACCTGGCATACGCTCCCCTCGTGCAAGGCCCATGCCTTCCCAAATTCTGGCAAAGCTTGGCCATGCCTTCACCCAATATGGTTAAGCTTTGGCAAAGTGCCAGCTTATTGGTTAATGTCTCTGCTTATCTCAGTTGCCAATTGGACTAATTGATTCTCAGGCAATTAATAAAAGTAGGCCAGAGTTGTAAACAACTTGCCTTGTTGCTTAATACCAAGTCTTGTTGCATTAAGCTTGTTCCCTGCAATTCTGCCGTGCCTCAGTTTACCAGGCAGAAGCACAAGTGCCCTACGTCGCCATAGCATGCAGCCTTGCATCCTAGATCTCAGTGCTTCGGCGTGTAGCCTGAACCCCGCGGCAGGTAACGACAGCCTAGGCTGTGCAGCAGGGGTGAGACCAGGAGAGCCAAGTGCCCCAGAGTAAGCTGCATTACTGCCACTCGCAGTTACAGCCACTGAAAGCAATCAGCCGCTCCCAGCCCGAGCGCCCGCTTACACAGACCTCACCGCAGCCTGCGCTGAGAGACAGAGCAGGTTGTTGCCGAGCAGCAAGACACTGTGCCTGCCTGCACACCTGGGAACCTCTGTGCAGAGCCTGGAGCTCCGGAAGGATACCGTCCACCCGAGAATACACCGAGACCCAGTCAGAGGACCATGCAAGACCCAGCCCCTGTGAGACTCCTGGGGAAAATCTAAAAGCTTTTGCTGATTACCATATGGACGACAGCACAGGTTTGGGTCTGTTAAGCACAACCCCGGTGAATTCAGGCTGTGAGTAAACTGACTTTATTTCTACAAACCCTCTTTGTAATTAAAGTTCTTTGCTTTAGCTGAGTTCCTACTCATTACCTAGCTGCTCTTAGCAGAAAGGAGCTTCTCGCGTCCTCTAGAGGGCAAGCAGCACATTGCACTGCAGGAATCTCTTCCCAAAAGTTTACTGGTTTGCATTTTCCTAGTTTTGCTAAATTGTTTGGTACTGCCCTATGTGCTGTACATATCCTGTAATCTGTTTGCACAATTGAGCACAAAAGACCCTGTAAATAAGACAATATTTTTTTGAATATAAAGAATAATTTTATTAATATTGGCCCTGTCATAATTAATATTTAATAACAACCACATCAATAAGCAATAGTGTGACCAGCAGGACCACAGAAGTGATTATACCATTGTACTTAGTACTGGTGAGGCCACAGCTNATCAGCCGCTCCCAGCCCGAGCGCCCGCTTACACAGACCTCACCGCAGCCTGCGCTGAGAGACAGAGCAGGTTGTTGCCGAGCAGCAAGACACTGTGCCTGCCTGCACACCTGGGAACCTCTGTGCAGAGCCTGGAGCTCCGGAAGGATACCGTCCACCCGAGAATACACCGAGACCCAGTCAGAGGACCATGCAAGACCCAGCCCCTGTGAGACTCCTGGGGAAAATCTAAAAGCTTTTGCTGATTACCATATGGACGACAGCACAGGTTTGGGTCTGTTAAGCACAACCCCGGTGAATTCAGGCTGTGAGTAAACTGACTTTATTTCTACAAACCCTCTTTGTAATTAAAGTTCTTTGCTTTAGCTGAGTTCCTACTCATTACCTAGCTGCTCTTAGCAGAAAGGAGCTTCTCGCGTCCTCTAGAGGGCAAGCAGCACATTGCACTGCAGGAATCTCTTCCCAAAAGTTTACTGGTTTGCATTTTCCTAGTTTTGCTAAATTGTTTGGTACTGCCCTATGTGCTGTACATATCCTGTAATCTGTTTGCACAATTGAGCACAAAAGACCCTGTAAATAAGACAATATTTTTTTGAATATAAAGAATAATTTTATTAATATTGGCCCTGTCATAATTAATATTTAATAACAACCACATCAATAAGCAATAGTGTGACCAGCAGGACCACAGAAGTGATTATACCATTGTACTTAGTACTGGTGAGGCCACAGCTTGAGTATGTCTTTTAGTTTTGGGCCCCTTATTTCAAGAAAAGACAGAGGTGCTGGAGTGGGTCCAGAGAAGGCTAACAAAGCTGGTGAAGGGTCTGAAGAACAGGTCTTGTGAGGAGCAGCTGAAGGAACTGGAATTGTTTAGTCTGGAGAAACCGAGGCTGAGGGGATAACTTGTGTACAACTCCTTGAAAGGAGATTGGAGTGAGGTGAAGGTTGGTCTCTTCTCCCTAGTGACAAGTGATAGGACAGAAGGAAATGACCTCAAGTTGCATCAAGGGAGGTTTACATTGGATGTTAGTAGAAATTTCTTTACTAAAAGGGTTNTTTATTTCTACAAACCCTCTTTGTAATTAAAGTTCTTTGCTTTAGCTGAGTTCCTACTCATTACCTAGCTGCTCTTAGCAGAAAGGAGCTTCTCGCGTCCTCTAGAGGGCAAGCAGCACATTGCACTGCAGGAATCTCTTCCCAAAAGTTTACTGGTTTGCATTTTCCTAGTTTTGCTAAATTGTTTGGTACTGCCCTATGTGCTGTACATATCCTGTAATCTGTTTGCACAATTGAGCACAAAAGACCCTGTAAATAAGACAATATTTTTTTGAATATAAAGAATAATTTTATTAATATTGGCCCTGTCATAATTAATATTTAATAACAACCACATCAATAAGCAATAGTGTGACCAGCAGGACCACAGAAGTGATTATACCATTGTACTTAGTACTGGTGAGGCCACAGCTTGAGTATGTCTTTTAGTTTTGGGCCCCTTATTTCAAGAAAAGACAGAGGTGCTGGAGTGGGTCCAGAGAAGGCTAACAAAGCTGGTGAAGGGTCTGAAGAACAGGTCTTGTGAGGAGCAGCTGAAGGAACTGGAATTGTTTAGTCTGGAGAAACCGAGGCTGAGGGGATAACTTGTGTACAACTCCTTGAAAGGAGATTGGAGTGAGGTGAAGGTTGGTCTCTTCTCCCTAGTGACAAGTGATAGGACAGAAGGAAATGACCTCAAGTTGCATCAAGGGAGGTTTACATTGGATGTTAGTAGAAATTTCTTTACTAAAAGGGTTCTCAAACACTGGAACAGCCTCCCCAGGGAAGTGGTTGAATCCTGATCCCTGGAGGTATTGAAAAGAGGCAGAGATGTGTTGCTGAGTGACATGGTTTACCATCAGCCTTGTTAGAGTTAGATAATGGTTGGACTTTATGATCTTAAAGGTCTTTTTCCAACCAAAACAATTTTATCATTCTATGAAAATCTGTCAGAGATGCTGTTAAAAATGATGCAAAATTAATAATTATATTAATTTTGATATCCAGGTGAAGATTGTTAATAACTACCAAAATTGTTTATTAACATTAAATCTTGCCAGAAAACTTATTTATGAGGTTCAAAACAAACGGTTTGGAAATTTATACACACAGGGAACAGGCAAAACAGGAACACTGTAAGAGGTAAACGCAAACATTTTACTGGAAGAGAAGGATTTGCAGTCAATACACCGCTTGCGGTTCGTTATCCTGCTTATCCACTAGATGGATGCAGGAAGCTCCTTTCCGCTTATGGCAGAAGGCAATTAGTGATTACAAGAGGCTTTAAGTATTTACGCACAAAATATTATCAGACAGTACCCAAAGCATGTGATGGGGTTGCTGGTGGTGGTCTCAAAGCCGTTAGAGGCTTTAGAGTTTTCCCAGGCTCTTTTCTCAGGAAGCTGGAGTCTAGCACAGTCTCTGACCTGGTCCCTCTTGATTGTGGACTCAGCAGAAGCCTTGCAGAGGGGCAGGCAGGATGCAATGCCATGTGCAGTCTTGGTACAATGTCACGCTGGCTATGCAGGCCAATTGCATGGAGGCATTTAGAGGCTGTTCCTGGTAAACTCTTGGAAAGCAGTTTCCAGGCAGTTCAGGATGCAGTGGGGCAGCAGGAGCACAGATACAATGGCAGAGAGCATGGATACAACTTTGGACATAGATTAGCCAAACAGGATGGCGCTTTGCCAAGCTTGACCATATTAGGTGAAGCCATAGGCTTGTTTTACCCTTTTTAGGGCAGAGCACAGACCTTGCACAAGGCAACCATGTGTACCTTGTTTACTGTGGGATGCAAAACAGGTCTGGGCAAGCCAGTGGCTCCAGGTTCTTTGTCCTCTTTCCCTCGGTTGCTTCTCCCTGAAACAGAAGGAAGGGGAGCAAGGGAACATGTCTGGGCAAGCCAGGACATGTATAAGCCCATTTTGACCTATTTAGGCCTACCATGACAGATGCCGAAGACACACATGACCTCTGCAAAAGGATGGACTAGATGGTTTACAGTGGTCCTTTTAGGTTATGTATTTCTGTAGCTGTCCTGTTACAGTTATTCTGTTGACAAACAAGAACTCCTGTCTCCAACCTTCCTGAAGAAAAAGCTGCCTCTTTGCCAGCAAAACCACAAGATGCATTTCTACCATGCACCCAACTCCAAACTGCTGCCAGTCTCGGTAACACAGTCAGGTTCGCAGTATTTGGCATCTGCACCAGGCTCTGGGAGCTAGCCCCTTTCTTCCTCATTAACTTTACAGGTAACCTCAAGCTGAGTGGTGCAGTTAGCATGCCTGAGAGATAGGATCCATCCAGAGGTACCTGGACAGGCTGGAGGAGTGGGCACATTGGAACCTCATGAGGTTCAACAAGGCCAGGTGCAAGGTCCTGCACCTGAGTTAGGGCAACCCTGGGTATCGGTCCAGGCTGGGGATTGAAGGGATAGAGAGCAAACGGGGGACTCGGGTGCTGGTGGATGAAAAGCACATGAGCCAACAACACGTGCTTACAGCCCAGAAGCCAACCAAATCCTGGGCTGCGTCCCCAGCAGTGTGGGCAGCAGACTGAGGGAAGGGATTCAGCCTCTCTGCTCAGACCCCACTGGCAGTGCAGGGCCCAGCTCTGGAGTCTTCAGAACAAGAGAGACATGGACCTGTTGGCACAGGGCTGGAGAAAACTACAATTATTATATTGCTGGATCGCCTCTGCGGTGATAACAGGCTGAGAGAGTTGAGGTTGTTCAGTCTAGAGGAGAGAAGGCTCTGGGGAGACCTTGTGGCCTTTCAGTATTTAACAAGGCTGATAAGAAAGATAAGGACAGAGTTTTTAGCAGGGCCTATTGTGGCAGCACAAAGGGTGGTGGTTTATAAACTGAAAGAGGGAAATTCACACTAGACAGATGGAAAAGGTTGGCTCTTTTTTTTTTTTTTTTACACAGGCCACACCCTGGCCCAGGTTGGCCAAAGAGGTGGCCGATGCCCCATCACCGGGAACATTCCAGGTCAGGTTGAAGAGGGCTGTGAGCATCGTGCTCCAGCTGCAGATCGCCCTGCTCACTGCAGGCGCTGGGACTAGAAGACCTTTCAAAGTCCTTTACAACCCAAACCATTCTGTGGTTCTCCGATTCTCAGTACCGACATCTCTGCAGCAGGCGGAGGGAGGCAGCAGCCGAGTACCACCCCCTGGACAAGGCACGCTTCCCGGTGGAGGCGGGCATCACTCGACTCACTCCTTATCTCCGCCGTGCCCTTGGCCGAGCCCGGGCTGCCTCCTCCCTCCGCTTCCGAGCAGGCGCGGCGGCGGGGCGGAGCGGGTCGAACCGGGACGGGCTCTCCCAGGGGAGGCGGCAGGACGGGGAACAGCGGCCCGCACCCAGGGTAAGGCATGGCGGACCGGCGCAGGGGATGGGACAGAGTCGACCCGGATCACCCCCGACGCCGTGTTGCGAAGCGCCGGCGCAGAGTGGGGCGGGTCATGGCCCCAGGGCTGCGCCGTCGAGCCCCGGCACAAAGTGGCCCGGAGGCGTTGCGGCACATCCCGCACCCTTTCTTCGGTTACCGGTGCTGAGGAGGGTCTCCCGGCCGCAAAGGGAGCCCCCGGGGTGCTGCGATGGGAAGCGGCCCAGGGAGGAGAAGCAGGGTCAGAAGCAGGAAGCGCCGGGAGGCGGCGGCGGACGTCAGTTTGGCTAACGAGGAACTAGGCCGGAGAAACCCCGGGTTAGCGCTGCCTCGCCCCGCATCTCCCGGCGACCGAGTGCCTCGAGCTTATCGAGTAGGCCCCGACTAGAGCCCTCCTCCGGTAGCCACCGCAGAGCGGGCGCCTCTGCCCCTACAGCCCACGCTCCTTCCCCAACGGTCTGTCTTACACCAGAACAAGCTGAAGTAGCTGCCCAGACCCCTGCTTTCCCCGCCACCCGTCCTGCCCCTGTTGAAACTTAAAACCTACTTCATCTTTCCTCTGCTCCTGTCACTCGTGTTCCATAGTGCCCTTCCCACGGGATCCCCTCTAAGTGGCTGCTGGCCTGGCACACCTGTTTTCTTTGCTGTTTCCAAAAGAAAGAGAAATAAGGCTCATAGCAGCTGAGAGATGTCAGAAGGGAAAAGTTTATATGGAATGAGGTTGTGACGGTTACAGCAATGCAATTGAAATGCACTGACAGCTTTTGAAACATCTTCCATACATAGAATCACGACATCATTTATGTTGGAAGAGAGCTCTAAGATCAAGTCTTAGATCCTTAGCCCTCAGCACCACATCTACACAGCTTTTAAACCCCTCCAGGGATAAGGGACTCCACCACTGCCCTGGGCAGCCTGTTCCAGGATTTGACAGCCTTTTTGGGAAGACAACTTTCCTAATATCCAGCCTAAATCTTCCCTTCATCTTTGGCTGCAGGAACCCTTCCATTTATCTCTTGTGACCTGTGTGGGTAATACCAGCAGTCATTCCCTTCTGTTCCTAAGCACCCACGAGTTTTGGTGCTTGCAGGCTTGTTCTCTTTCTCTGATTATATCTTGTAACACCTCTCAAGAGCTTGTGTGTTGTGAAAGTGTCATTAGACCAAAAGGACTGCGATTACTGCACAGCCTTTTCCTGTCTGACCATGCTGATTTACTCAGCAATCCTCCATAACTGTGCAGGATGCACAAGATCTGCATCAGGTCACCAACAGGTCATTTAAAATAGACCCGATTGCTTAAAAGTGGTTGATCAGGCCCTGTATGACCTAATGACTATCATGATTCTTGGGAATTTGTGCTCTTTGGATATTAGAAGAGAGAACTTACTCATGGTATCAAAAAAGATACCACAAGCCCACTTATTTACCATTTATCCCTTTATGAAGGGACCCCAAATATATTAGTGGGGAAAAATCTCTCTCCTAGCAACCAGTGTTTAGAATTTTCATAATGCATGTTGGCATTTGTTTAGTATGAACCCACCATAATAGGGGTGTTCAGAATAGTATATATAAAAGAAATGCTTTATAATCCCAGAATCTCAGCGTGGTGGGGGTTGGAAGGAATCTCTGGAGATCATCTAATACAACGACTCCTGCTAAAGCAGGGTTACTTAGAACAGGTTGCCCAGGATTGCGATGGCCAGGCAGGTTTGGAATCTGTCTGGAGAAGAAGACTCCACAACCTCTCTGGACAGCCTACTCCAGTGCTCTGGTACCCTCTAGGAAAGAATTTAAAAGTCCTGTTCAGATGGAACCTCCCGGCTTCCAGTTCACGCCTGTTACCCCATCTCTGGGCACCACTGGAAAGAATCTGATCCCATCCTCTTGTCCCCCACCCTTTAGTTATTAATTAGCATCAAGAAGATCCTCTCTCAGTCTGCTCTTCTCCAGGCTAAACTGCCCCAGGTCTCTGAGCCTTTCCACCTCAGAGAGATGTTCCAGTCTCCTTAGCATCTTTATAGCCTCCACTGGGCTCTCTGCAGTAGCAATCAAGGAAGTTGAAAGCTACCTCAAGGAGCACAAATTAACCCCTAGAAGCACATGTCCTTGTTCTGTCATTGCAAGACCTTATAAATAGTCCCTCCCCAGACTTCCTGTAGGCCCCCTTCAGATACTGGAAGGCTACTATAAGGTCTCCTCGAAGCCTTCTCTTCTCCAGGCTGNAGCAAGTTGACTGTGCCACACATACTTTGGACATTGATCAGATCCCTTCTCAGTCTTCTCCAGACTATACTCTTCTCACTTGCTTCCTGTGATAGAACAAGGAGCAATGGATGTAAACTGCAGCACAGGAGGTTCTACCTCAACACAAGGGGGAAACTTCTTTACTGTAAGAGTCACAGAGCACTGGAACAGGCTCCCCAGAGAGGTTGTGGAGTCACCTTCTCTGGAGACTTTCAAGGCCTGTCTGGATGCTTTAGAAGCTTCCAGGGAATCAACAGCTCATCTTTGAGAGCAGCAGTGAATATTCCTGGCACTGCTAGAAGTTATTTGTTATTCTGCTATGTGATTAACTGTAAATGAATCTAAAACTGACAACCAAAAGGCACCAGCCTCCTCTTAGTCTACTTTTAAACAGAGCAAAACAATGTTTTCACTGGAGGGATGCAGCCCTCAGTCCCATGCTCATAAAGCAGACACACTCCAGCAAACCAAAATCTTCATCCTCTCAAAGTCAGGAAACGCTAAAGAAAGGAACTCTGAAGAGGTTGCGCTGCTCCATAGATTATTTCCTGTATGTGTGATAGCAGCCTGTAGCAGATACATGCCCTTGGAAGAGGAAGCTCTTGTTGTTGCTTTCTCTCTTCTACAGGTACCAGCCAGATAATGAGGCTGTATCTGATACTCAGAACCACACGAATCAATTTTCTCAATTAGGAGTTTGATAATGCAAGTGTCTGGTAGTTTACAAGAATCAGCAGTCTCTTATTGGTCTGGAAAATTTGGGAATCCCTTTGTTATGCTATTTAGAGCTCTTAATTACCCAACTGAGATAATCTACTGCTGCTGATAGTGGCATTTTGAAATGGTACCTTTCTCCCAGCTCTGTGTATCTGTGTTGTAGTCACACAAGATTAATGGAAACCAAGCAGCCTCCTGGATTTTGTCTGGTTTTTTAGCAAACCCTTTCCTTATCTCTTGGAAGGCACTTAAGGCCTTCAGTGAGGAGAAAATCAGAGCTCATGGCATGCATCTGTTCTTGCTGGCATGTGCCAGAGGTACCACATCTCCAGACTTCGTTTAAGGTTTTACCTCCTGAGAGATATGTTAAGCAAGAGAGCACCACAGCTTTATCAAAGGCTTAAAATCATTTGGGCACCCACTAGACTTTACTTATCTACACATTTCATAAGTAATTTGCATTGGAAGGGACCTTAAAGATCTAGTTCCAACCTCCCTGCCATGGGCAGGGACATGTCCTCCTAGACCAGGCTCTTCAAGGCCCCATTCAGATTGGCTTTGAACACTTCCAGGCTTGGAGCTTCCACAGCTTTTCTGGGCAACCTATTCCAGTGCCACACCATCTTCATGTGGAAAAATTTCCTCCTAATGCCTAATCTAAATCAAGCTTCTTCCAGTTTGAAGCCATTACCCCTCATCCTGTCACTACATGCCTTTATAAAGTCCTTCTCCAGCTGTCCCTTCAGATACTGGAAAGTTGCTAGAAGGTCTTCCCAGAGCCTCATAAGCACCCACAAGCTCTTTTTTTTTCTCATGGTGCACTTAGAACATGCTGCAAACCTTCACAATTTCTTTGTGAGTTGTGGAAGAGAACCCCACAGCCTTTCCTGGTACTTATATCCTTTGGTTCAGATGGCTGTGAAAATCAGTTTCCCACAGAAGCTGAGTTGTTTCGCTCTCCAGAGAGGGTTGGTTGTTTTAAGCTTTAAACCTGAATTTGCAAAGATGCTTAAAAGGTATCTTAGAGCAATGGAAGTATCTGAGCACTTGATAGGCTCATGTTTAGGCAGTTTAGAAAATGAGATACCTGTCAGAATCATCAGGTACTATCTGCCTTTGGGACCCTGGCCCTTGATTCTTTTGGGTTTCATGTTTTTTTCCACATGACAAGTGTAGGGATAGTACCAATTTGCTGCTTATTATTTGAATTAAACTGTTTGTTAACAGCACTGTGAGATACTCAGGTGAAGAAATGGTTCTGTATCTACTTCATGTAGCAGCAGTGGGTTGAAAAGATAAATCATTGTGATCTTTAGGTCTAAATCGTGATCTTTAGGTCTAAGTCATCAAGATGTTTAGGCCTACTCCTGTGAGAACCACATATCTTTGGTCTCCAACTGGAGCCTTTTGCTCATAAGGTAATGAAAGCATACACCTGTGTCCCACTCCTTACACAGACACATATTTAGTGCTTTATAATGACACTTCTTTTTTACTCCTTTTTGGTTTTAATTACGAAGCCCCAAACGCTGCCAAGATGTCGTTGGAAGATATCCACATGAACACCCAGGATTTGCTTGAAAGAAAACAGCTTGATGCTGGAGGATTCGGGACAATTTCTTTGTGCTTCCACAAGAAACACGGATATGTGGTATTAAAAACGGTGTACACGGGACCCAAGCGCACTGAGTAAGTCACAAATCTCAGTCCGGATTTTATAATCTTTCATTTAGACTGAGGAACTCTCTAAACCAAATGGAGATAAGTCTAAATAAAGTGTAATAATTGAAGATTTTTGGATCCTGGAGATATTGTATGTGGGGAAAACAGGACAAGAGTAGCATCTGTGCTGGAGATTATCTTTTTAGTTCTAAGTCACTGCTCCAGTGCAGTTCCTGGTTCCTGTTGCAAGGTGAGTGCTACTGTGAGTTGTTAAGCATCAAGGAGACATTTGCAGAGTTAAGGAAATGCAGGAGCTCAGGGGGTACATGGTGTTTGCAGGCTTGCAGATCAATTTCAAATACAACTGTCCAGCTGTAGATGTCCACTAGGAGTGCAACCATAGGAGCTATCAGGAGGGCTCCAACCCCATGTGTATAATACCTCACTCCCTTAAGAAGAAGCACGTTGAGTCAAGCCCACTGGGATTAGCTGCTGATTTCAGTGAATTCAGGGCACACAGCAGCTCTGCTACCTCAGCGCTATAACAGTCCTAAAACTCTCCCATGAGTCATCCACTAGAGAGAGACAAAACCCCAGTCTGAGTTCTTCAGGTTATAATAAATAAGTTAACTGAGATTTTCTTTTGCTACTAGGAAGTGAATTAGGAGCTGCTGGTAGCTGACAAACTGTACTGACAGTTTGGGGTGAACACAGTTGACACGGACAACCCTGCCTGGTTTAGTTTTGGAGTTGTGTTTCTGCTTTCTTACTACAGAGGCTCCTAAGTCATGTACCAAAAATTTTAAACAGATTTACAGCTGAGCCTACTGCAAACAAAACAGCCACTTTCTTCTCTAGCTCTAGAGGAAGACAGAAGGAGAGAGCAGTTCCCCATTAAGTCACAGGGCAGGAAAGCATCATCAAGCAGCATGGTCTCAAGATTTTCTTACAGCCTTTTGCCTGATGACTAGAACAGGAGCAACAGTAAAGAGAAGACTATTTATGGGTACTGTGCTTTAATACCCTTGATGAGCTTCCAGTTGTATACCTGTGACCATGCATGAGGCTCTGGTAAAGAATGATAGAATCAGTTTGGTTGGAAGAGGCCTTTAAGATGATTGAGTCCAACCATTTACCCAGTACTGCCTTGTCACCACTAAACCAGCACCACAGGACCCTCAGCACGTCTACACAGCATTTCAATCACTTCAGGGATTGGTACTCCATCACTTCCCTGGACAGCCTGACAACCCTTTTGGGGAAGAAATAATTCCTAATGTCCAACCTAAACCTCCCTTGGTGCAACTTGAGGCTCTCTCCTCTTCTCCTATTGCTTGTTAGGCTTTTAATTCATCCTAAACCAGTAAGCATTAGTAAATGTCATGACCATCCAGTATGTGGATGTATTCCTTGTGATAAATCCATTTTGAATGTGAACCTTTGAGAAGGAGACCTGAAGAGTTTCCTGGACCAGAGGAAGTAGAAAGTGTCTTGATCCTCCTTGTCCAGAGGGTCTGTCAGTCCTGCTCTGTCCCAGTCCCACCTTAGCTCAGGGATTTGGACACACACAACTAACAGTGCACCTACAAAAGGAATGCTTGTGCACTTCCTGAAAAGCAGGCCCTGAAATCATTCTGAGCAGCCAGTCTCTGTGCTAAACATCTGAGACTGAGAGAACGTAACTTGGCATGAGTTAAGCTGTATCAGTTCTAAACCAGCTCAAAGTATGGTTCATCTTATAGTGGCTCTGGGGATGTTGATGTTTTTGGCCATGTTTTTCATTATGGATCAACAGCATTTTCCTCCCTGTGTTCTTTCTAGACCTGACACCTGATTCAGTGTCTTTTCTGGTTTGCAGATACAACGATTCCCTCCTGGAAGAAGGCAGGATTATGCGCAAACTGCAGCACGATCGTGTGGTCAAGCTACTAGGTATTATTTTGGAAGATGGAAACTACTCACTTGTGATGGAGTATGTGGACCGGGGGAACATGATGAAAGTGCTACAGAAAGTGAGCAGTGACTTGCTTCATGCCTTGATGTTTCTTAGGGTCAATGAGATGCTTGAAAGAGACAGGACGTTTATGCCATCTGTGGAGGACAGAGTCTTCAGTTTCTCATTCTCTTTTCTGTGTTAAAGAGCCAGTGGCAGCCTGGCTTCTCTAGAGACAGCAGAGGACAGCTATGACTTTGCTGGACGTTAGATGGCCAGACTACGGTTGCAGAGTTAAAGTTACAGAAGTGTTTGTAGAGAGATGTGGAGGATTTGCTACAGAAGAAAGTTTTTGTAAATATGGGGCAACTAGAATTATTACAATGCAAAAATCTAGATCCAGGAAGGACCTTATTCTTTTTGACTGTGACCTGAGCAGAGGTACTCCGTGTTTGGAGAAGGGCAATGAAGCAGGTGAAGGGTCTGGAGAACAGATACTCTAAGGAGTGGCTGAGAGAACTGGGGTTGTTTAGCCTGGAGAAAAAGAGGCTGAGGGGAGACCTCGCTCTCTACAACTCCCTGAAAGTGACAGGGTGAGAGGAAATAGCCTCAAGTTTCACCAAGGGAGGTTTAGGTTGGACATTGGGAAAAAAATTATTTCCCAAAAGGAAAGAACTACAAGGATGACTGCAGGACTTGAACACCTCTCCTATGAAGAAAGACTGAGACAACTGGGGCTGGTTAGACTTGAGAAGAGAAGGCAGAGAGGGGATCTGACCAGTGTCTATAACTATCTAAGGGGATGGGTGGCAAGATGAGAGTCATGATCTCTTTTCGCTGGTGCCTAGTGATAAGGCAAGGAACAACAACAGGTACAAGGTAGAACACAGGAGGCTCCACCTCAACACGAGGAAGCACTTCTTTAAGGTAAGGGTAATGGAGCACTGGAACAGGCTGCCCAGAGAGGTTGTGGAGTCTCCTTCTCTGGAGACTTTCAAAGCCCACCTGGACGCATTCCTGTATGGCCTGCCCTAGGTGATCCTGCCTTGGCAAGGGGGTTGGACTCGATGATCTCTGGAGGTCGCTTCCAACCTTTACCATTCTGTGATTAACAAGCCCTGGAACAGGCTGCTCAGGGCAATGCAGCTCCCATCCCTGGAGGGATTTAAAAGCTGTGTATGTGTGGTGCTGAGGGACATAGTTTAATTGTGACCTGGTAGTGCCTGGACTCGATGATCTTAAAGGTGTCTTCCAACCTTTATGATTTTATACTCTTGGGACCAAGAAAACATTTTCTAAAGATTGCTTTTTAATTTGATGTTTTTTTAAAGGATGGTATTTCTTATTCTTTGCCTTAGCTCTCCCTGCCTTTGTCGGTGAAGGGGCGTTTTGTGCTGGAGATCACAGAAGGAATGCTTTATCTGCATGAGCAAGGCTTTGTACACAAAGACCTGAAACCAGAAAACATTCTTGTGGACACAGACTTCCACATTAAGGTACTCGTTAGAATGTCAGTAGAGACAGCTTGTGCTTAGGGTTGAGGAACCCAGCTGAGCTGCATGGATTAGTATTGCCCAGTGGTAGGTGAACTCCTGTGTTGTCTAGTGAGCTATCACTGACAAAGTGTTAGTAGTAGGATAGTGGAGGGTGGTGGCCTGAGATTTGCAGAATATTCTCCCAATGCTAAAAAAAAAAAAAATCACTAAGAGTGTTAAAAATAGTTACTAATATTGTTGAGAGTTAATGAACTAGAAGTAATGAAACAGCTAGAAAGAAAAAGCAAAGACTGAAGCAAAACAGGATGTCTTACAGATGATGTCTTTGTCCTTTATTGCTGTAATTTCTCCTCCTGCCTTCACGTCTTCCTTTTTATTCCTTTCCTTCTTTTTCCTCTCATCTCTTCCTCTTTCTTGTGTCCTTCTTTTTCCCTTAGTCATCACTTATAAATGACAGCCAGCAGCTTTAAAAAAAACACAAAGGCAACAGGAGACTACTTCAAAGAATGGTTTATAAGCCTGTTACTTTCTTCACCACCAGCCGTTAGCTTTCAGTAAGGTCACCTTGTCAAGCACACAGTACCCAGGTATCTCTGCTTTAACTCTTTCTCCTCCTTTTCCATATCTCTGCCATACACATCACATCATTTTAGATATAAGGAATTTGTGTTAAATGGAATCCTAATGGGAAGAGTAGTGAGAAAGGGGGAATATCTGCCCATCTCATTACTTCTGGGTTTGAATTTTGGCTTCTTCTCATACGGATCTTCTGTTCTGCCACAATCGGTGCAAGCAGATCTTGAACGTAACTGTCAATATGCGCAAACCCAAACGTACTTCCTCTTTACATTGTTCCAAATGGGGTTATGTGAATACTGAATATTCAGCCTGATCATCCCCAGATAGTTTATTTAGAGATAAAAACACCACCAAATGACCAATAGTTTGTTTTCCTTTCTCATAGTTGCATTTTTAGATCCATTATTACCAGCTGCTCATTATGAAACTGAGTGCCGCTTGACATACTTATCTTCTCCTTGTCACAGCACTAGCTCTGATGTGTCTCACTCTTCAGATTGCAGATCTTGGAGTTGCCTCCTTCAAGAATTGGAGCCGTCTGACTCAAGAAGAGACTGTCAGACAGAAGCAGATCAGGAGCACGTGCCAGAACAACGCTGGGACTCTTTTCTATATGGCCCCTGAGCATTTACACTGTCTTAATGTAAAACCTGTGGAGAAGTCAGATGTTTACAGCTTTGGCATAGTGATCTGGGCAATTTTTGCTAACAAGGAACCATATGAATGTAAGTTACCTCCAGAAGGTCTCTGTCACAAAATCAAGTTAGAAAAGTTAAGCATTTAAAGTTAGAAAATTAAGATTTATCTGTTAAATTGACTGTGTTTAAAAACAGCATCTGTTAGGCATTAATGGCATCACTCCTGACTTAGAATCATAGAATCATAGAATGGTAAGGTTGGAAGGGACCTCAAGGATCATCTAGTTCCAGCCCCCTGCCATAGGCAGGGACACCTCCCACTAGTACAGGTCACTTCGAAGCATGGATAAGAACATCCGAATCAAAATGAAGGCATGAGCCCATTCTATTCACATCCACATAGTATGGGCATGACCAGTGGCATAGAGTAAAATAAACTGCAGACAGGCCAAAAGGGAGACTTTGGTGTCCACTGTTTCCTAAGACTAGTTATGGGTTGGTTTAGTTTTACCAGGAAGGATCACAAAGGCAGTTACCACTTCTGTGTGGTGCTTGTTTCTCCTACATGAGCAATGTGCTCATGTAGAGCAATGAGAGCAGGCTAGGAAATTCCAGACACATGTTGTTATTGTTTTGAATGGAATTTTTGCTGAGTATATGTTTTCCCTGTGGCCACTTTGTTTGTACCCAGTGCAGAGCAAAATGAGATTCAGCTTCTAGAGAGCTGGATGTGTCACCCTTAGTCTAGCCTATACAGGATAGAGAAGTGGGCTCAAGAGAACCTCATGAGGCTTGATAAGGCAAAGAAAGTGCAAGGGCCTGCACTTATGGGGCAGTCCCCAATACAGGCTGGGGGATGATGTGATAGAGAGCAGCCCTGCAGAAAAGAGCTTGGGGTACTGGTGGGCAAAAAGACAGACATGAGCCAGCGATGAGCACTTGTAGCCCAGAAGGCAAACTGCATCCTGGGATGCATCAAAGGAAGCATGGCCAGCAGGTCAGGAGAGGTGGAGAGGTGATTCTGCCACTCCACTCTGCTTTGGTGAGACCTCACCTGGAGTACTGTGTCCAACTATGGAGTCTGCAACACAGGAAGGATGTGGACCTGCTGGAGTGGGTCCAAAGGAGGGCCATGAAGATGATCAAAAGGGCTGGAGCACCTCTCCTACAAAGACAGGATGAGAGAGCTGAGTTTGTTGAGCCTGGAGACGAGAAGGCTCCATGAAGACTTTAAAGCTACATTTCAGTATCTGAAGGGGACTTACAGGCAGGCTGGGGAAGGACTGTTTAGAAGGACTTGCGGAAGTAGGAAAAGGCTGTTAAGTTGAAGTAGGGTAGGTTTAAGTTAGACATAAGGAGGAAGTTCTTCACAAAGAGGGTAGCGAAATATTGGAATAGGTTGCACAGATATATGGTGGAGGCCACATTCCTGGAGACATTCAAAGTCAAACTTGATGTGGCCCTGAGCAGCCTGATCCAGCAGTTGAAAGATGTTCTGCTTCTCACTGCAGTGGGGTTGGACAAGATGACCTCTGAGGGTCCTTTCCAACCCAGTGCATTCTATGATTCTAAGATTCTACTCATACTGGGCATGTCTTACATACAAAAGTAAACCTGTTTATCTTCAAATAAGTCTCTGATTCATAGAAGTGGATTCCAAGTCACTAAAGTGAGAGATTTGTAGCTGGAAATTAGTCACTTTTCTTTGAGATCTTATTTCAGCTATGAGCAAACACACAGGATGCTGCTTCCCTATTTCTTTTGCCTACAGAATGACAGTAAAACCCATGAACAGCATCTGATAAGAAAGTTTATTTTTCAGATGGTATAAACGAAGCCCAGATATGCTTTGGTATCATGAATGGAAACAGACCAGACATAAAGGAGATCACTGATAAATGTCCAGAGGAAATTATTGACTTAATGAAGCAATGCTGGGAGCAGGAGCCAGAGAAGCGGCCAACCTTTGCAGGTAATGTGTCACTTTGGGGCTCTCTGTGACGTGTCCCTCAGTAGTTTGTAATGCAGCAAAACAAGCTTGAGTGTTTTCATCTTAAAATGCAGTGTTCTGGATTTCAAAACAGAAGTATCAACTCACATACCCAGTAAAGTAGGTTTCCCGTACCCTGACTGACAATGGGATCTGGTCCAATGTTTCCAGATTCAGGGAATAGGATGGAGCAGTGACAGTTTATACCTGCTGATCATTTGTATCTTCCTGCCGTAACTCACAAAAAAGCTAACAACAAGAGACATGGAATATCTTGGGTCTGACTGAAAAAATACCCTCTCAAAGCTAGCTTTGAAAGCTGGCCCAGTTTAGCGTTCCACAAGCAGTGCAACAGCCTTTAATCATCCTTTTGGTGGTCAGATCCCAAAACCTTGCAGGCAGTAAAAGTCTTGACTGAACGCTCTGGATAGAAGACTAAGAGCACCCAGCAGATGAGTCAAAATTCTTTCTCTCCTCTCTTCTCAGTGAGGAATGGCAAACTGAACTCCCTCAGAAAAACCCCTAAAAACCAACATCACACACAAAACCACAAAAAACAACCTACATGTAACAGGAAATGGAGGTTTGGATTTAGACAGGATCACCAAGAGCTTCATCTACAACAGCCTCACACTAAACTAGTCAGAGAAAATTTGTATGCCAGGAGGAACCCAGCTGCTACTTCCGTATTTGACCCACAGAAGCTGCTGCTGCTGGATTAACTTTAAGCTTGTGCTGGGTTTTACCCATGCAAAGATCATTTCAGTAATTCCAGCCAGATATATCTTACTTCTTAAAAGGAGGCAAATTGTCTTTTAGACAGTCAGAAAGGTGCTGACAGCCATTGATCATAGAGATCTTTCACCCCCAAAATCAATGCATCAATGAATATCCTTAGAAATCATCCTGTTTGTGTTACTATATTAAAGCTAAATTAGTCATAGCATCAGATTCCAGATGTATTTATAATTTCCCTGTTTCTAACTTCATGCAAGTCTTTATTCAGTTATTATTATTAACAGTATAAATCACTGGAAACTACCCTTACTTAGTTCTTTCCTCTTTGCAGAAATCAGTCAAAGATACAAGCCATTTTACTATCAAAATCTAGGACAAAATATTGAAGATGATCTGGAGGAGTTAAAAGTGAGTCATTTTCTGAGCATTTTAAAGTGACCACTCCCCGCATCCCTTCTCCCCAACCCCAGTTCTGGCTGCATTCTACTGCTTTGAGCCTGATCCTGCTTGACTGACCTGATTTTCTTCTGTGATAAAATGGTTGGATTTGTGAGTGAGAGGAGAGCAGCACACATACTGGGAAAAGCTGCCCAGGGAAGTGGTTGAACCCCCATGCCTGGAGGCCTTTAAAAGTTATGTAGATGTGGTGCTGAGGGATATGGTTTAACACCAGACTTGGCAGAGTTAGATAATGGTTGCACTTAATGATCATAAAGGTCTTTTCAAGCCTAAATGATTCTGAGTCATTTACCTGGAGACTTTCAAAATCCAATTGCACAAAGCTCTGAGCTACCAACTCCTGTCTCACTATTCAGGAGCAGGACGTGGGCCTGAGGTCTGCCAGGGAATATTCTGACCCAATGGACACTGATTCTATAAAAATACTTTGCAAAAGGTTATCATATATCCATTTTCAGTCATGAAATAGAATGTTATTCCTAGAGATCTGGAATCTTCTCAATGCTTATCAGTAGATAAAGGGTAGAGGTTAAGAGGGTGGGGATAAACTGTTTCCAGTGGTGCCCAGAGACAGGAGAAGGGACAGTGAGCACAAACGAGATGCCGGAAGGTTTCATCTGAAAGAAGAAAAACCTTCTTTCCTGTGATGGTGCCAGAGCAGGCTTTCCAGAGGGGTTGTGGAGTCTCCTCTGGAGAGATTCCAAACCCACCTGGACATTGTAATTGCAAGTGACTTGCTGTGGGTGACCCCCCTAGCAGAGGGGTCGGATTACATCATTTCCAGAGGTCACTTCCATCATGCTGGAATACTGATTCAAAAGTAGAATCTGATTTTAAGGATAAAGAACTCCATAAATTCTTTGTGATTTTTGTCGTGTGTTCAGGCTGTGTCTGATGAGTCCCAACCTGCTTGAGACCAGAAAGCTGCTCTGCAGCAATAACAACAGGAAAACTTCAAAATGTTCTTCCTAGTGTCCAGATTTGTTTTGTCTTACTTTTCTGGCTGTAGGTTTCTGGAGTGTGACAGAATTATTTCCTCAGAGAAAATAAGGGAACAAAAACTTCTTGGAGAAGGGGCTGATGATAGAATCTTTTTTATCACAGATTTTATCTATTTATTTCAGTAGTAGTGACAGTTCTACTGCTGAGAACTCCAGGCATTAGAGGTTTCAGCTTTGCAGTGAAGTTAGGCTCAGAAGTACAGATAAGCAGTTATTTTAACTAAGAAAACCAACTTCCTTTGTGAAACCACTCATTTACAGTCATCTTTAAAATACTTCCTCTGGCTACCAAGTCTCCAGTTGTGGAAATGAAAGTTTCTGGCTTGGAGAACATGTGATATTTATGAAGCACCAAAACCCAAGAGTTTCCATAGATTCATAGAGTACCAGGTTGGAAGGAACCTCAAGGATCATCCAGTCCAACCTTTCAGGGTAAGAATATAGTTTAAATGAGATGGCCCAGCACCCTGTCAGACTGGGCCTTGAAACTGTCTAATGTAGGTGAATCCACCACCTCCCTTGGGAATTTATTCCAATATTTAGTAATTCAAATGGCATCCAGCCTGAATCTCCCCAGTAGCAACTTGTGGCCATTACCCCTTCTCTGTACCATCTGACTCTCAAAAAAGAGCCTCCCTCCTCGTGATAACCACCCTTTATGTACTTGTATGTGGTTATGAGGTCACCCCTAAGCCTTCTCTTCTCAAGGCTGACCAAACCCAGTTCTCTCAACCTTCCTTCACATGGCAGGTCTTCCACTCCTCTGATCATTCTCATGGCCCTCCTCTGGACCCTTTCCAGCCTGTCCACATCCTTCTGTGTATCAGGAGCCAAAACTACGCAACACTCAAGGTGCGGCCTGACCAGGGCTAAGCAGAGTGGGAGAATGATATCTTTATTCCTGCCTGTGATACCCTTTGTAGTGCAGCTCTACAAAATTAAAACAATGGAACTAATTTCCTGGACCGATTTGACCAAACTAATTCGTGATGTGAAGTATATGTGTTTGGACATAGACTTTTTCCCCTCCTCCCCGCCCCGGCCCCAGCAATTGTGGAAGCAGAGTCCACAATCTCCTAACTTAAAGTACCATAGAGTGGTTGAGGTAGGAAGGGACCTCTGGAGGTCATCTGATCCAACTCCTGTGCTTAAGCAGCTCAGTTACCTGTGTAAAATCTGAGGACTTAAGATTGTAGCACATTTTAGAATGTCATCTGGCGTTCAGAAGGAAGTAGATTTTTTGGGAAGAGCTAGTAGTTGTTGATTTTTAATCTGTGAAAGTACTTCTTGGGTTTAATTAGAACTAACCTTCTACTTTTAGAAATTAATTCACAAATAAGATGCACCAGAGTAAAAACTGACAAATAATTTTTGCTGATAAAAAGTTGTTTTTTTTTTTAATTCCAGTAAAGATTTTGCCTTCATGCAAGTGAAGTAAGGGTGAGGGTTTAAAGAAAGACAATTGTACTGCATCTTTGAAAATCTGCTCTGAACTCCTTGTTCTTTGTGAAATTCAACATGGTCATAGCTGAATGTCAGTCTGCTTCCTCACCTCTTCCTTGTTGCTGGATATGTTTAGTAAACACAGATCCACAAGCAGGATGTACATTTGCTACCTTCACCTCAGCAGCTTCTTCTCACAGAGGTGGCCCATGGAAAATCTAGCTACTAAGTAGGAGACTGACAATCCAGACACACTCTGTCTGGAGTAGACTCCTACCCATGTATTGTTTGGACAACTCAGTGTGTTGCATACTGCAGTTGCCTTACTCCATGGAGGAGAATATGTTATGCATCTGTAGTGAAGCAATGGGTGTTTTCTGTCAGGCTGTGCCTTCTGTAGGAGTATGGGATCTCTTCCCTTAGATCCTCAGAACGTTCATGCAGTATATTGATGATAACTTTCTGACACAAGTAGTAGAGAAGCCAACAAGGAGAAGTGTGCTGCTGGACCTTGTATTAATGAACAAAGGTGGACTGATTGGGGACATAAAGGTTGGGGCTAGCCTTGTGTGTAGTGACCATGACATGGTGGAGTTCAGTATCACACGAGGAAGAAGCAGGACAATAAGCAGGATTGCAACCCTAGACTTCAGGAGACCTAACTTCCTCCTCTTCAAAGACCTTCTTGGAGGAATCCCATTGGCCACAATTCTACACAGCAGGGGGGCCCTGGATAGCTGGATAATACTCAAATATCACTTCCTCCAAGCTCAAGATAGATGCATTCCTTTGAGTAAAAAAAATCAAGTAGAGCAGGCAGGAGGCCTGAGTAAAAAACTGCTGAGAAAAGTCACATGGAAGAAGGAAGTTCACAGTGTGTGGGAAAAGGGTCTGTTCCCTTGGGAGAATTACAGAAATGTAGTCAGGGTGCATAGAGATGCAACAAGGAAGGCCAAAGCCCTCTTAGAATTAAATCTGGTGAAGGAAGTAAAAGACAACAAGAAGGGCTCCTTCAAATACATCAGTGGCAAAAGGAAGAACAGGGAAAATATAAGTCCACTGCTGAATGAGGAAGGAGCCCTGAGCATGCAGAGAAGGCAGAAGTACTGAATGCTTTCTTTGCGTCAGTCTTTACTGTTAGGACCAGCCCTCATGAATCCTGGACTCTGGAAGTAAGAGATAAGGCCTGGAAGAGGGAGAGCTCTCCACTGGCCAGTGAAGATTGGGTTAAAGATCACGGAAGTAAGGTGAACATACATAAATGCATGGGCCCTGATGGGATGCACCCACAAATGCTAAGAGCGCTGGCTGATGGTGCTCTACCACTCTCCATCAAGAGTGTACCCTCAGTGAATTTGCTGATGATACCCAACTGAGAGGAGTGGCTGACACACNTCACACGAGGAAGAAGCAGGACAATAAGCAGGATTGCAACCCTAGACTTCAGGAGACCTAACTTCCTCCTCTTCAAAGACCTTCTTGGAGGAATCCCATTGGCCACAATTCTACACAGCAGGGGGGCCCTGGATAGCTGGATAATACTCAAATATCACTTCCTCCAAGCTCAAGATAGATGCATTCCTTTGAGTAAAAAAAATCAAGTAGAGCAGGCAGGAGGCCTAAGTAAAAAACTGCTGAGAAAAGTCACATGGAAGAAGGAAGTTCACAGTGTGCGGGAAAAGGGTCCGTTCCCTTGGGAGAATTACAGAAATGTAGTCAGGGTGCATAGAGATGCAACAAGGAAGGCCAAAGCCCTCTTAGAATTAAATCTGGTGAAGGAAGTAAAAGACAACAAGAAGGGCTCCTTCAAATACATCAGTGGCAAAAGGAAGAACAGGGAAAATATAAGTCCACTGCTGAATGAGGAAGGAGCCCTGAGCATGCAGAGAAGGCAGAAGTACTGAATGCTTTCTTTGCGTCAGTCTTTACTGTTAGGACCAGCCCTCATGAATCCTGGACTCTGGAAGTAAGAGATAAGGCCTGGAAGAGGGAGAGCTCTCCACTGGCCAGTGAAGATTGGGTTAGAGATCACGGAAGTAAGGTGAACATACATAAATGCATGGGCCCTGATGGGATGCACCCACAAATGCTAAGAGCGCTGGCTGATGGTGCTCTACCACTCTCCATCAAGAGTGTACCCTCAGTGAATTTGCTGATGATACCCAACTGAGAGGAGTGGCTGACACACTGCCAAGCTGTGCTGCCAGTAGAGAGACCTGGACAGACTGGAGAGCTGGGCACAGACAAAAACAATGAAGTTCAACAAGGATAAGTGTAGAGTCCTGCACCTGGGCAGGAATAATACCACATCCCAGTATCAATTAGGGACTGACCTGCTGTGAGTAGCTTCACAAAGGACTTTGAAGTCCTGATTGGTAGTAAGTTATCCCTGGAACACCACCATGCCCTGGTGGCCAAGAAGGGCAATGGTATACTCAGGCGCATTAAGAGTGTGTGCAGCAGCTCAAGGGAGGTTCTCATCCCCCCTCTATTCAGACTTAGTTAAACCACATCTGGAATACTGTGTACAGTTCTGGGCTCCTCAGTTCAAGAGAGACAGGGAACTACCAGAGAGAGTTCAATGAAGGGCTATGTGGATGATAAAGGGCCTGTATCGTCTCTCTTACAAGGAAAGACTGAGAGACCAGGGCTGTTTAGTCTAGAGAAAAGAAGGCTGAGAGGGGCCCTTATCAGTGTCTACAAATATCTGAAGGGTGGCTGTCAGGAGGATGGAGCCAGTCTCTTTTCAGTGATACCCAATGATAGGACAAGGGGCAATGGACGCAAACTCAAGCACAGGAAATTCCATCTCGAGAAAAACTTTACTGTGAGGGTGATGAAACACCCTCTGGAACAGGCTGCCCAGAGAGGTTGTGGAGTCTCTTTCTCTAGAGACCTTCAAAACCTGCCTGGATGCAGTCCTGTGTGACCTGTCTTAAGTGGTCCTGCCTTGCAGGGAGGTTGGACTCAATCTCTGGTGGTCCCTTCTAACCCCTAGCATTCTATGATTCTATCATCAACAGGATCTGGTCCTCCAAGTCACTTCATGGTGAAGCTGTGCTGCTTTCTCTTCTACAGGTACTCCCTTTGGTCAAGATTTTGATCATTTGTTCTTTCTTGTGTGCAGAAAATGTGGCCTGAGACAAATGAAGTGCTGCATAAGATGCAGTCCCTTCAGATAGATGCTGTTGCAGAGGATGCCAGTAATGGTCAAGTAGGTGAGTCACTAGCCCGTCGTTCATCCCTTCTGCCAGGGATGAAGTTGTGTACATGTACAAAGTAAGTCATCCTGCCATTAAGGGGTTATGAAGAGATTCAATGTTTCAGCAAGTAAGAGAGAATTCTAAGCACTGAAAAGATTAAATTTGCTCCCCAAAGTCACACATACAGCATTGAGTTTTCCACAATCTACAGTCTGAACCCATCTCATTTTGCACTCTTCTGCTTTCCTCTCCCATGCTGGAGAGTTTTTACAGTGCTTCCTTTGGCAATTGATTTTCTTACTTGATCTTTCTTCCCATACTTTTAGTCATGCCATCTACTTAGTCTGTAGGCTTTAATTTCACAATGACTTTCCTTTTTCCTGCTCCAGCCTTTCTTGTGAATGCTCTGAAAACAACCGGGACATAAAAATATAACTGAAAAAGACCTTTCAGATCATCAAATCAAATCATTAATGCAGCACTGCCTGTTCCCCAGCACCACATTGACACATCTTTTAAATCCCACCAAGGATGGGGTCTCCACTACTTCCCTGGGCAGCCTTTTCTGGGGCTTGGCAGGCTTTCTGGGGAAGAAATTGTTCCTCATTTCCAATCTAAACCTCATGGTGCAACATAAGGCCATTTCCTCTTGTCCTATCATTTGTAACTTAAGAGACTGACCTCCACCTTACTTCAACCTCCTTTGAGGGAGTTGCAGACAAGGAAGTGGTCTCCCCTCAGCCTCCTTTTCTCCAGACTGAACAACCCCAGTTCCCTTAGCTGTTCCTCAGCAGACCTGTTTCCAGACCCTTCACCAGCTTCATTGCTCTTCTCTGGACCACCTCAATGTCTTTCTTGTGGCGAGAGCCCCAAAACTGAACACAGTATTCAAGGGGAGGCCTCACCACTGTCCAGTGCAGGGGGACAATCGCTTCCCTGGTCCTGATGGCCACACCGTTGCTGACACAAGTGAGGATGCTTGCTGTTGACCACCTTGGCCACCTGGGTACACTGCTGGCTCATTTTCAGCTGCTGCTGACCAACATCCATAAGCACCTTTCCACCATACAGTTTCTAGCCACTCTTCCCCTAGCCTGGAGCATTCACATGGTGGTTGTGACTCAATTGCAGGACCTGCCACTTGGCCTTGTTAAATATCATCCCACTGCCCTCAGCCCATCAATTGCCCAGGGCCCTCTGTAGAGCCTCCTACCCTCAAGCAGATCAGCACTCCATCTCAGCTTCGTATCATCGGCAAACTGACTGAGGATGCCCTCAATCCCCTTGTCCAACCATTGATAAAGATTAAAAATCTAGGTAGACCATGCTGTGAGTTCTGACGTTGCTTGACGAAGTGAGATTTTGACACTGATAGCTTAAATCAGCTTCTGCTTCTTAGATTAAAAATCTGTTGTACTTCTCACTGAAGGCATTCTGTAAAATAAACCACAGCTTATGCTGCATGTAACAATATCATTTCCACTTTTATGTATTACCATTATATTAAAAGTGATTAATAGATTCTAGTGTCATCACAAGAAGTTGCATACACTTGCATTCAGAATTGTTTTGTTTTCCTTCCTTTCAGATCAGCCTAATTCTCTGCACAGCTCCCCAGGTCCCATGACCAGTCAGGTTAACAATGCCCTGCTGCCTGCCTCCCTTGAGAACCAGCCCGTGGAGAGCTGCGAGACCTCCTTCCTCCCTACTGATAACCTAGAACGAAAACTGCTGCATGAACTGAACTATCACATGTCTGGGAGCAGGATGGATAAAGCAGCTCTGCCTGTCGTCTACACCTCTGAA
This sequence comes from Ramphastos sulfuratus, assembly GCA_013399055.1. Classification (NCBI taxonomy): domain Eukaryota; kingdom Metazoa; phylum Chordata; class Aves; order Piciformes; family Ramphastidae; genus Ramphastos; species Ramphastos sulfuratus. The sequence goes on from WBNM01037263.1 coordinate 35,175, forward strand.
ATGAAAGAGATAGAAAGGAGGAGGAGGGTTTCCCACGATCCGTTTGCAAAGTCATCTCCAGCTCCTCAGTGGAGTGAACAGTATGCCCGAGCTGAAAAAGCAGGGTCAAACACTAACCCATATTTTCAAGAGCTGTCAGACACAAAACCAAAGTGGGGAAATGTGGATCTTCTGTATGGGTCAAACACCAACAATCTGCTAACAGGAAACACCGAGAGACTCTATGGATTGGCTTCAGCCAGCACCTTCAGCCTAACCAAACCTCCTGTGCCTGAATCTGCCCCAACCCAGCCGGCACAGACCAGTGCGAACTGGTATCCAAAGAATGCAGATGCAGATACAGGTGAGATTGCTCCTTCCTCAGCACCTGTGCTTCTGAAGACACACTTGTGCTCTAAATATGTAGCAGCCATGAGAGTTTTGTAGCTTCCATAGCAACAACCTGCTTATTGCTAACAGCTGATCTGTGATGTAGAATATCATAGAATGGTCTGGGTTAGCAGGAACCTTAAAGACCAGCTGGTTCCAACTCCCCACCATGGGCAGGAACACTTCCTGCTAGACCAGGTTGCTAAGATAAACTGATTTGAGGAAGGTCTTATTGTTTACTTGAAGTTAATTTGGGTCACTAAACTACTCTAGCATTGACTTCATTGCTGTTCTTTCACTGATTTCAGGTTGTTAAATTCAAGTGAACCATTTATGAAGTATCAGTGTCGTAGAGGAGCATAAGACCCAATGTCTGACTCTTCAGCTACCAGCCAAGTCATTGCAGACAGCAAATGCCAAACCCAAGAGCTGCTACCAGTCATTGTAGGAAAGTAAAAGAGAACTTGGCATCTTCAGTAACCTAATTCCTCTGCCCAGGTTGCCAAGAAGTTGTGCCAGGGGTGGTTTAGGTTGGAGATTATGAAAAATTTCTTCCCCAAAAAGATTGTCAAGCCCTGAAACAGGCTGCCCAGGAAAATGGTGGAGTCTTCATTCCTGGAGGGATTTAAAGGCCATGTAGTGCTGAGGGACATGGTTTAGTGGTGACCTGACCATTCTGGGTTAATGATTGGGCTTGTTGATCTTAAAAGTCTTCTCCAGCCTAAACAATTCTATGATAACATTCATGCCATAGGCTCAGCTTGTGCAGAAACAACATTTGTAGCATTTTCAAAAATAGATGTGTGCTTTTAGCTTGACTTGAAGCAAGCTAAGAGGGAGCCAACAAGGAGCCAAGGCTTCTAAATGTTTTCTCCAGAGAACTTATCATGGTGTTGATGAGGAGAATCTATCAGTGGGCTGTGGAGTAGAAGGATATAAAGACAAGGAGGATAGGAGTGAATGTTGGCAAGAAGTAAAATAAATGGTAACTAGAGACCTGTAAGTTGTGACTTTTAGGAACTACAGTGTGCTGCAGTGGCAAAGAAAGCCAACAGGTTGCTGAGTTGCATTACTAAGGGTATCACAAGCAGGGATAAAGATGTCATTCTTCCACTCTGCTCTGTCCTGGTCAGGCTGAACCTTGAGTACTGTACGGTTTTGGTCCCCAGTATACAAGAAGGATGCTAACAGGCTGGGAAGCATCCAGAAAAGGGTCATGGGAATGATCAGGAGGCTGGAAGGCCTGTTATGAAGGAAGGCTGAGAGAACTCGGTTTGGTCAGCCTTGTGAGGAGAAGGCTTAGGGGAGACCTCATAACCACATACAAGTACATAAAGGGTGGCTATCATGAGGAGACAGACTCCATTTTTACAGAGTCAGATGGTAAAGAGAAGGGGTAATGGGAACAAGTTTCTACTGGGGAGATTTGGACTGTCTGCTAGAAAAACATCTTTGACCATTTGAACTATTAAACATTGGAATTAACTCCCAAGGGAGGTGGTGGGTGCCCCTACTTTAGGCAGTTTCAAGGCACAGCTTAACAGGGTGCTGGGCCATCTCATTTAATCTGTATTCTTACCCTGAAAGGTTGGACTGGATGATCCTTGAGGTGCCTTCCAACCTGGTACTAGACCAATAAACTAGAGTTAATGTGAGATCCATTAGCCTGCACCTAGTAAGTGCTGGATATTTTTAGTGCAGTGTTCTTTTCTGGATCATCTCACAGGAAAATCAGAGATGCCAGCAGTTTACAGGCAGAATGCCACAGAGGTGTTACTCTGGGAAATTATTTATGCAGAGGTTGTGATTAGTTTTTTATGGGAGTTTATTTGGTGCAGTGACTCTTGACAGCAGCCATGTCAGCAGGCAGAGGTTAGAACTGCCAGCATTACTGATAAAGTCAGACCTTCAGTTATTACAGGGAAGCCGCTTGCAAGAGTGTGGCAGTTAGCAGGCTGCAAAGCAGATGAGCTGCTTTGCATCTCTTCCATTGTTGGGGGACCACAACCTGGTCACTCTTGCTACCCCATTATGAGTTGAAGAGCCCATCCATGGAAAATCAACTCAGTTGCTGCCCTGGGCTGAAAGTTCCCTCTCTGTTGGATATTACTGCCACCACCAGAAGATGCAGTGATGTCCCATGCTACTGCTGGAGCAGGTCACAACCAGTGTGCCAACACAAACCACCACCTGTCTCAGCATGCTCAGTGGTGCAGCGTTTTTCAGTTTGAATACCACATCTGAAGCAGCTCAGTCCATAACTACACCATGGTCCCACAGTTACATCTACCAGCCAGATATTCAGCCAGCCATGGGTGAGCCCGCTGCCCTCGCTGGGATCCAAGGCTGATAAAGGCCCTTAGTCACTGAGCATAACCACAGTGAGGTCACTGCTTTAGGCAGAGTTCTTCAAGGAGATACCACCCTGTTAGTTAAAAAAAAAAAAAATCTCCTCTCTTTGTAGTCAAGAGCACCAACTGTACTCGTACTGCTACGAATGTGGCAGCCATTTTTCAGTACATTTGCCTCTTTGTTTACATAACACTTCTGTCATTTATCTTAGGTAAAAAGGATTCTGTTTCTTTCTCAAGGGGAACTTTTTCATACTATTCTGCTGCGCCCAGGATAAACACAGGTAAGTGCTGTAGCCTTCATCTGTCCTTGTAGCCCACACATTGAATGCTCATCAGTAAAGCGAACACCTTCAGGACCTTGAAATAATTTATGTTATTGCTCAATACCTCTAACCAGAGCTGAAGTTACCAGCATGTAAAACTAATTCCTATCTCTAGCAGGGCCTGCACACATTGTTGAATAGATGTATTTGATGGGTGAAAGACAACATCTTTTATTCAGTCAGCCACTCCACACAGTTTTGTGTCATCAGCAAATTTGCCGACAGTGCTCTCTGTTCCCTCATCCAAGTCGTTGATGAATATATTGAATAGTATTGGTCTCAGTACTGACCCTTGAGGGGCTCCACTAGATACAGGTCTCTAACTAGACTCTGTCTCATTGACCACAGCTCTCTGACTTCTTTCCTTCAATCACTTCACGATCTGCCTCACTACCCAGTCAGCCAAATAACATTTCCTCAGTTATCTCCAAACTAAACCTCTTGTGGTGCAACCCGAGGCCATTGCCTCTCATCCTATCACTTGCTACTTGGGAGAAGAGACCAACACCCACCTCATTCCAGCTTCCTTTCAGATAGAGAGCAAGAAGGTCACCCCTGAGCCTCCTTTTGTGCAGAAAGTATCTGTGAGAAGTAAAGCTGACAGACAGAAGTAAGGCTTTAAGATTTAAACAAAGAGTGCATTCCAGTAAAGATTGACCAGCTGAAGCTGTTAGTCAATGAAAAGTGAGGCTGCTGCCACATGTTCCTAAAGCACAGGGAACATCTAGTGACTACCAGTGTGTAAGGCTTGGTTGTGACACTGCCATAGAACAGAAGAGGCTGGGCTTTCACTACAGTACAATTATGTCACACTGCCTAATGAAAATGTGCTCCCAGTTGCCAGTAAATGGCTATTTCTACATCAAATACAAAAAGCATTTAGTTACTCCTTTTATTAGCAGAACCTTCTTCCTCCCCTCCTTCTCATGTTACTTCTTGATGTATTGGATCATAGGCCATTGTTCCTAAAACTGTATTTAATTCCCTTAACACAGAAGACTCAATCAAGTATAACATAAGCAACAGTTCTGGAATTCAGATTGGATCCTACAATCACATGAAGATTGAAGAGCAGAACCAACACATCAGCACTTCTCCTGTTGCCACAGAAGCCCCATACATGCATTATGAAGCACTGGGTGTATTTGGTAAAAGAAACATCGTCTTACTTTTGCTCTATTCTCCCCATGTATTTACCTGAGAGTCATTTGGTTTGGATTGTAGGAAAGCAGCAGAGCTTTCTCCCTCTGATAGTTGAGAAATAACTTTTCAGGTCTTTTCCTACTACATTTTTCAGTGTGTAAAACAAAAGAGGCCTTGTGCTAATCCATTTCTGTGATACCATGAGCCTTACTTGTCCTATAGTTTCATAGAATTATAGAATCACCAAATAATTTTGGTTGGAAAAGACCTTTAAGATCAAGTCCAACCATTATCTAATTCTACCAAGACTAGTGCTAAATTATGTCCCTCAGCACCACATCTCTGTGGTGCTTCACCTCCAAGGATGGTGATTCAACCACCTGCCTGGGGAGCTTGTTCCAGTGTTTGAAAACCCATTCAGTGAGGAAGTTTCTTCTAATAATCCAACCTAAAACTCGCCTTGTGCGACTCGAGACCATGACCCCATATGAGATACCAGGCACAAGTATAGATGTATATGCATCCAGAACAATAGGAATAACACCACACAAGCTGGCATAAGCAAGGTCAGGATTGGTGGTTCTCACCTGACTCGTAGTTTAAATCATAGACTATCCTAAGCTGGAAGGAATCCATAAGTCTAGCACCTCAAAGGCACCAAGAAACCTAAGAGCATTGTACAAATGTTTCTTGAACGCTGACAGGCTTTGGGCCATTACCACTGCATTTGGGTATCAGTGAGAAGATACTGAAATTTAATTTGTTCTTATTGGTTAGTACTGGATGAAACTATTCCTGTATGTTCGTAAGTAAAGAATTAATGGTGTCCTGGGATACCAAACGTCATATAGACCCAGAACTCCAGGAGAGAGCTTTTCTGTGTCGAAGATGTTTAAGTGACAAACTATGACAGCCTTAGATCAAAAAGTAGGTCAGTAACTGACTTGTGGGGACACATGTTCTGACTGGGAGGTTCTTGCCTGGCATCATTGTCTCCATGAAACCCACTCCTGACTCTAGCATGGAAATTCTGTCTCCAAGTGTTACCAATAAATAGCTGGGGGAGGACAATAAATAGTGGTGGTGAGATAGGGAAGAGAGCAGAAGGAACATTAAGCAACACCTTTTCCTTACCCTTTTTTTCTGCCCGCAGACAATACCACTGTGCTGACCGAGAAACATCTCAACCTAGTGAGGGAGAATCTGGCTAAGCAGTGGAAGCACTGTGCCCGCAAACTGGGCTTCTGCGATCCCGAGATCGATGAAATCGATCATGACTACGAGCGAGATGGACTGAAAGAGAAAGTGTACCAAATGCTGCTGAAGTGGGTGATGCGGGAGGGCTCCAAAGGTGCCACGGTCGGGAAGCTTGCCAAAGCCCTCTTTGGCTGCCAGAGACTGGATCTCCTCTCGAGTCTGATGCAAATCAATGAGGAATAAGTTGACTTCTGAGAAATGAGGTGAAGTGAGAGCATTTTCCCTGAGGACCTTCCAATATCAAGTAATAATTTTGAACAGACTTTCTGGAGCTCTCCATTTTGCACAGACCTTTTGGAATGCATTTTTTTTCTGCCAAGTGTTTTTCAGCAAGTGCCTCCAGTAAAGTAAGAAGATTGTGTCAAAATAGTTGGTCTTGCAGAGGAGCACAGCATCCCAGTATAGCAGGGGTTGGAAGGTACCTCTGGAGATCATCTACTCCAATCCCCTACTAAAGCAGGGTCACCCAGAACAGGCTGCCCAGGATTGCAATGTCTGCACAGGTTTGGAATCTATCCAGAGAAGGAGTCTCCACAACCTTTCCAGGCAGCCTGCTCCAGGGCTCTGGCACCCTCACAGCAAAGAAGTCCTTCATCATGTTCAGATGGAATCTTCTGGTTTCAGTTTGCACCCCTTGCTCCTTATCCTGTCACTGGACATCACTGAAAATAGTCTGGCTCCATCCTCTTGTTACCCACCCTTTAGCTATTGATCAGTACTGAGAACATTCCTTCTCAGCCTGCTCTTCAGGCTAAACAGCCCCAGGTATCTCAGCCTTTCCGTATCAGAGAGATTCTCCAGTTGCCTCAGCAACTGTCCCTCTCCAGCATATCCCAGACTCTCTTGAATCGGGGGGGCCCGGAACTGGACACAGTGCTCCAGATGTGGCCTCACTAGGGCAAAGTAGAGGGGAAGGAGAACCTCCCTCAAGCTGCTCTCCACATTCTTCTGAGTGCACTCCTTGGCCACGAGGGCACATTGTTGACACAAATTATGAAAGATAAAAGAAAAAAAGCATCTTCCTTCTGAATAAAATGGTTGTACAAAGAGAATCACAACAAAATACCACACAGGATTGACTCAAGGAGAACATGTTGTACAGCATTTCTGGTTTCTGTCTTGAGTCATGTTGGTCCCTTCTTTAGTTCTGAACAGAAGTGTGTCATCTCAGCACAGCTAATAAAGCAGGAACCATGTGTGAAAGACTAATCCACTGCCTGAGAAACCGGGACAGACAGCAAAATCAACTTCTAACTTGTGCTATTGGTACAAATACTTTCATGGGCTGAGCACGGTCCCGGATTGCTCCAGGTTAATACTATTTTTAAAATCTTTTTATAATGTTTATTAAATACAGCTTTCTGGAATTATGCAGAAGAGTGGTGTGAATAAAAGCAAAAGGGGTTTTTTTGGCTTAAAAAGTAATCCTCTTCTTTCCTTATCCACCTTAGTGCCTTTCATCACTTAAAGGTGCTTATAAGAAAGATGGGGGCAAACTTTTTAGCAGGGCCTGTTATGACAGGACAAGGGGTGGTGGTTTGAAACTAAATGAAGAAAATTCGGACTAGATGTAAGGAAGACTTTTTTTTTACACTGGAGGTGATGAAACTCCGGCCCAGGTTGCCCAGAGAGGTGGTAGATGCTCCATTGGTATGGTTTTGACTCAGCTGGCAGCAGAGTTCCAATACAGTCACTCTCATGGAACTCCCACACACATCCCCTGGCAGGGATGGGAAGGAGAATTGGGAGCAAAAGAAAAACACAAAGCCCTGTGGGTTGAGATAAAGAGAGTTTAATGCAATAACACAGAAAATGTACCGGATTTTGCAGGGAGCACAGAAGAAGCAAGCAAGGCACAGTCAGAAAAAAGGAAGGACAGAAGCCCAGTAGCTGAAGAACAGAGGGCAAACATCAGAAACATGAATCATCCCAGGTCACAGTCTCAAGTCCAGGTCCCACCCTCCTTTGGCCCAGCCAGACCTTCCCTTGTATTATGGGCATGACATCAGCATGGTAGCAGATACCCATTAGCTGGTTCAGCTGCCTGTCCTGGCTGTGTTCCACCCAAACTCTGGGCACCCATCCCTGAAACTATTCCAGGTCAGGTTGTCTGGGGCCTGCTCTGGTTGAAGATGTCCCTGCTGATTACAGGGGGTTGGACTTGAAAGGTCACTTCCAACTCAAACCAGTCTGATTCCATCACAGGTTGATACTGCATTCGACTCTGTAGGAAGGCTTTACAGAGGGATCTAGACAGGCTGGATAGATGGACTGAGGCCTGTGAGAAGAGGTTCAGCAAGGCTAAGTACTGGGTGCTGCACTTGGGTTACAACTCCATTCTGGTTTGCTTTTTTTGTTTGGTGCCTTTTTAGTTGATTATTTTTGGCTAATGTTTCTTCTAGTGGTTATTTTGCAGGGAGGGGAGGTTAACATTTATTGGTTTGTTTTTTGGGGTGTTTTGGGGTTTTTTTTGGTTGGTTGGGTTCTTCTTTGAGGTTTTCTTGTTGCATGTCTCTTGGTTCATTTCTTTTTTTTTACATTTACAAATGCTCTTGATGATTTTTTTTTTTTTTTTTTNTTTTTTTTTTTTTTTTTTTGTTATCAGGGTTTCTTTAGGGGAATAGTTGGTTCATTTTTTATTTTAAGTTGTAGTTGGTTTTACTTTTTATTTTGAGGGGGTTTGTTAATTTTGTTTGTTTGTTAATGCTATTTTTTGGTTAATTTTGGGGGTAGGGAGTGTTAATTTTGGAAGCTTTGCTATTTTACCATGGGGTTTTTTTGTTACTTTTTTTTTTT
>WBNM01037264.1:0-52764 GCA_013399055.1 Ramphastos sulfuratus
TGGGCACCACTGAAATGAGTCTGTCTCCATCCTTTGCTCCCCACCTTTTGGTTCTTGCAGAGCATTGAGAAGATCCCCTCTCAGACTGCTCTTCTGCAGGCTAAACTGCTCCAGGTATCTCAGCCTTTCTTCATCACAAAGATGCTCCAGGCCCCTAAACATTTTCATAGCCTCTGCTGGACTCTCTCTAGTAGTTCCTTATCTCTCCAAAATTTGGGAGCCCACAACTGGATCCAGATTGTAGTACTAGCTCAGTCTTGCACCTGGAGTGCACCAAGGAGTGCAGCTCAGGCTGGGATCCACCTGACTGGAGAGCAGCACTGTGGAAAGGAACCTGAGGGTCTTGGTGGACAACAAGCTCAGCATGAGTGAAGACTGTGCTCCAGCGGGAAAGGGAACCAACAGGATGCTGGGTTGCATCAACAAGGGCATCAGCAGCAGAGACAAAGTAGTTGTTGTCCCACTCTACACAATGCTTGTCAGACCACATCTGGAGCACTGGTTGCAGATTTTATCCCCAATGTACAGGCTGGAAAGTGTCCAGAGAAGGGCCACAAGAGTGATCAGAGGACTGGAAAACCTGCCATATGAGGAAGGGCTGGGAGAACTGGGTTTGTTCAGCCTTGAGAAGAGCAGGCTTAGGGGAGACCTTACCACCACGTACCAGTACATAAAGAGTGGCCACCAGAAGGATGGAGACTCCCTTTTTACATGGAGTCACATGGAAAAGACAAGGGGCAATGGAGGAGATTCCAGTTGGACTCCAGAAGAAAATTTCTCACAATGGGAACAGTCAGGTATTGGAGTCATCTCCCAAAGGAAGTGGCTTCCCCTACATTGGTCAGTTTTAAGACTTAGCTTGACAGAGTGCTGGGCCATCTCATTTAAACTTTGCTATTACCTAGAAAGGTTGGACCAGGTGATCCTTGGGGTCCCTTCTAACCCAGTATTCTGTGATTCTGAGATGTGTCCTCCCTAGGGCAGAGTAGAAGGCATGGTGAACCTACCTTGACCTGGTGGAACGGGGTCTGCACCAGGGTTTTGGCTCTGGTCGGTACTCACCTACCTAAGGGGTATGACTGTAGTTCTGATAGCCTGAAAACATTTTCCAGCTGCTGGGGTTTGTTTTGGATTCTGTTTCCTCTACACTGATGCTAGAATGTGGTTGCTTTTCTTCAGGGGAATGACACCTGCAGAGGCCGAGATGCATTTCCTGGAGAACGCCAAAAAGCTCTCAATGTATGGAGTAGATCTGCACCACGCCAAGGTAGGTACTCTGGTCCCTCCTGTTGCATGGTGCTTGTACCTACATGGAACCCTCAGTTTATTCTTTCTGCTTATTTTGAGAGGGACATTTTGTGGAACAGATGATGTCAACGTGAGGTGACTCCTGGGTTAAGCATAAAAGCATCTCGGAACATAGCTTAGCCTATAGAATCAAAGATGTTCCACATCAGTCTTTCGTGCTGATGAAGCAACCATATCCTTTGGGGAAGACATTGAATGGGTGGAGTAAAGAGGAAGGTTGTTAGAAGATGTCCAGAGAATGATCAACTGTGATCTCATTCATCTAAATTTCCCAGTTTATTAAGGCCAACTGTGGTATCTCAACTAGATAAGCAGATCGTTTCTAACGCTGCTTAGAACTTCTCAAGCAATCATTGAGCTGTGGTAGAAACTTTAGTCAGGTTGGCAGTGATGAGAAGACAGCTGCTGGTCTCACTTCTGGAGTGTGGTCATTGCAGATGGCTGGACAGGCAATAGTTCTGCTGGGCACATTCTCCCACAATGAAGCAGTTTCTGTAATCATCATCTGATTAAGTTATGAATAAGACATGGTCATTCTTGTTGTTCTCGTTGGTATCATCAGTGGTCATCTCCTGTTGGCTTGGGAGAGCCAGCTCCAGGCTTGTGATGGTTGTGGATTCTTTTCCCAAACAACTAATCACTGTCTTTTTGTTCACACTTCAGATTGATTTCCTTCATTCACTTGGGAATAGATTTTATTGTCTTTGAGGTTCGTGAGCATTCTTGGCAGTGAGTGCTGAATAAAAGAATCCCAAGCTGGGGAGAGAGATGTGTTCTCTGTAAAGGTCAAAGTATTGTGAGCCTGGTTTTGTGCTGTAGATCCTTTCAAGAACCAAGATAAATCTACAGCTTGGATCTCAAAAGTGTCTACAGTCAGATCCCTGAAGCTTTTTGGAGTAGCTGTGCATGTGTGATAGAGAACTCAAGGCAGTCTTTCGAGTTTTCTTAATCTCCTTCACTGAAAATGAAAAATCTGTCCATGGCTCAATGAGCAGAGCTTGACCAGGAGGCACACCACTGCCTTCCCCATGTCCTGAAGATAGGCAGCACATCTTAAGGCACATTTGGAGCAGAAAGAGGTTGGCAAGTGTCATCCCATAGATTTTTTTTTTTTTTTGCTATGTCTTTTGCCCAACACAACAGAAAATCTGAAAAAGAGCAGCAGAGAGTTCACAGAATGTCCATTGCTCCTTGTCTTCTCACTGGCCCCTATGGAGTCTGGTCACATCCTCTTACCTCCAACACTTTAGCTCTTGCTGAGCATTGAGAAGATCCCCCCTCAGGCTGTTCTTCTCCAGAATAAACCAGTCCCAGGTCTCTCAGCCTTTCCTCCTCACAGAGATGCTCCAGACCTTTCAGTGTCTTTGCAGCCTCCACTGGGCTCTCTCCAGTAGCTCCCTGTCTCTTTTGAACTGAGGAGCCCAGAAATGGACTCAAAAGTCCAAACTATGACCTCACTAGGGCAAAGTAGAGGGGGAGGAGAACCTCCTTCGACCTGCTGGTTGCACACTTATTCATGTACACCAAGATACCATTGACTTTTATGGCCACAAAAGCATCCTGCTAGCTCATGGTGAATTTGTTTTCCATCAGTGCTCCCAGGTCCTTCCTTTCCACCTGTGCTGGTGCAGGGGGTTATTCCTTCTCAAGTGCAAGACTCTACTTGGCCTTGCTGAACTTCATGAGGTTCCCTCTGCCCAGCTCTCCACCTTGTCCTGTTCTAAACACGTTGCAGACTTCCTTACTGACAATTTAACATGGCATTATGATCTGAGTGTTTTGTTCAGAACCATACAGAAAGGCTGTGTAAGTTAAGCAGGATCTCCTGAGATAACTGTTTTATTTTATCTCTAAAAAACACTGGTCTCTGGTTTGATGGTTTTCATCTGGAATGATGCAGAGCAATAGAAGTTGGTAGATGAGCCCATCTCTTTCTGAAGTGGTGTTCTTCATTGAAGTCATGACCAAACCAGGTCTGTCTGTAGGTTAAGAAGCCCAACAGGGATATTGGAAACTGGGCTGAAGGTGAGGAAAGGAGGTTCTGCCTGAGAAGAGGAATGTTTGCTTTTAATTAGCTCTGCCAGGAAGGTCTGATGGTATCAGACTAGAGGACAAGTATCTCAGTGGATGCCTCTCTGAAGTCACAGCATGGCAGATGTCTCTATGTAAATGTTAGTTCATTAAAGGCTGTGACAGGTATTCAACAGATGCTGGAGTCACCAGCTGCTGTTTAAAGTGGTTTTCAATTATCCAGCACAGGGCTATGATAAAAGATGTGTTCAGATAGAGAGATGTGTCCCCTGGGCTGTCACCACTCTGCTGAAGCCCTCCCTCCATTCATACACACAGCTGCAAGGACCATGTCTTGTTCCTCTGATGTTATAGTGAGCAGATTTGTATTAGATTTTTTATTAGGAAACTGTACAGTGAGGTAGACTGAGAAAAAAATTACTTTTTATTTTTGCAGTACCTGGCAGTGGTGTCACATGAGAGTTTCAAGTAGGAAAAAAATCATCCTTTAAGGGGTGAGACCATCACAGGAGGAGCAGGACATGAACAGGCCACCAAAATTATGAGAGAGTGGAACCCCTCTGCTGTGAGGATAGCCTGAGGGAGTTGGGGTTGTTCAGCCTGGAGAAGAGAAGGCTACAGGAATACTTTCTTGTAGCCTTTCAGGACTTAAAGGAAAGTTGGGACAATCTTTTCAGTATGCAGGGCAAGGTGTATTGGGTTTAAACTTAAAGAGGGAGATTCACACTACAGAGAAAAAAGAAGTTTTCATTAGGGTGGTGAGACCCTGGCCCAAGTTGCCCAGAGGTGGTAGATGTCCCATCCAGGTCAGAGTCCATTTGGGACCAATCCAAGTCAGGTCATTTGGGGCTCAGAGCAACCTTCTTTAGTTACACATCCCCCTGCTGACTCCAGGGGGTTGGACTAGGTGACCTTTGAAGGTCCCTTCCAACCTAACCATTCTATCATTCTATTCTTTTGGAGTGAGAAGGTTGGGAGGAATATGGGCAATATGGGAAGTCTTTTCACTAGCTAACAAAGCCTGTGTCCTACAACAAGACCTTTCTCACACAAGCCCCACACTTAGACTCACTACATTGCTTGGGTGCAAGGTAGGTGGTGTGGTCCCTGGTTCAACTGGTTCATCACTCTCAAACTACTCAAACCATTCTCTGTTTTTCTGTGATCATTGTTGGAACATACATCTTCTGTGGTGTGCTCTCTAGCAGTGGAGTGACTTTGTAGCACTAATTCTCTGTTGTGCCTCTGATTTTAAGCTAATTTTTTGTGTGTGTGTACTTCAAGCTGCGCTGTAGACTTTTTGCTTTTGAGTGCCCAGATGTTCCTTTGTGTTCATCTTAAAATGCAATCAAATTTTCACTATGCTAAAAGATGGCTTGTAGGCAAAAGCAGAGGGAAACTGGCTCTATCTGTGAAGATACCTGTGATATCTTCATAGACTGTGCTGTCAAACTTTTGTACCTTTAAGTTGTTTTAATATAAGTACTGAAGCACTATGTGCTTCAGTGTGGATCCTTTTTTTTCTCTGGCAGCATTGGTACTTAGCTAAATGAATAAAACAGTTTTATACAGGCTAGTGGTGAAATCAAATGGTCAACATTTGGTTTAGACCATTTGAAGGCTTCTAAAGGAGAGAGAAAGGTGTCCTCATTTCAGACATCCATATTTTGAGGTTTACTGTGATAAGACTGTGGCCAAACCTTTTACAGAGTGAACATGCCTGACCTGCAGCATCCCTGCCAAACATGGCTTATAGCAAGAGTCTTTTTGGTCCAGATGTCCAAATTTCTGACCACTGGACATTTCAAAGGGAAAATACTGAGTCTAGACACAGTAGTGTTACAGAAGCTAACAAACCAACTAAAGACAAGCAAACTACAGAAGAAGAGGCTCAGTCATGGAGAAGACATTGATCTTCTCAATGCCCATCAGTATCTAAAGGGTGCAGGGGTCCAATAGGATGGAGCCAGACTCTTTTTGTGGGGGTCCAATAGAATGGAGCCAGACTCTTTTTGTGGGGGGTCCAATAGGATGGAGCCAGACTCTTTTTGTGGGGGGTCCAATAGGATGGAGCCAGACTCTTTTTGTGGGGTCCAATAGGATGGAGCNGAGGTTTACTGTGATAAGACTGTGGCCAAACCTTTTACAGAGTGAACATGCCTGACCTGCAGCATCCCTGCCAAACATGGCTTATAGCAAGAGTCTTTTTGGTCCAGATGTCCAAATTTCTGACCACTGGACATTTCAAAGGGAAAATACTGAGTCTAGACACAGGAGTGTTACAGAAGCTAACAAACCAACTAAAGACAAGCAAACTACAGAAGAAGAGGCTCAGTCATGGAGAAGACATTGATCTTCTCAATGCCCATCAGTATCTAAAGGGTGCAGGGGTCCAATAGGATGGAGCCAGACTCTTTTTGGTGCTACCCAGCAACAGGACAGGGGGCAATGGGCACAAACTGAAACTTAGGAGATTCCACCTGAACAAGAGGAGAAATTTCTTTGTTGGAGCAGGAGCTCTGAAGCAGGCTACCCAGAGAGATTGTGGAGTCTCCTTCTCTAGACAGATTCCAAACCCACCTGGACATTGTGATCCTGGGAAACCTGCTGTGGGTGATTCTGCTTTAGCAGCAGGGGTTTGGAGTAGGCAATCTCCAGAGGTCACTTCCAGCCCCTACCGTGCTGGGATTCTGGAATTCTGTGAGCTCAGTGATGCCAGGAGAAGTAAATTTGTATGCTGTCCTGCTTTCTATCTGGTATTTATGCTAATAATACTTGGGGTTTTATGATGCTCATAAACTTGGCTGTATGTTTTATCTCATTCTATTAATAAGGTCTTAAATTTCTTCCCTCCTTCTGGAGTCTTTCTAAAATGGAAGGAAACATTCACAACACTCAAAGACCTCTCACCCTGCCCAACCTTACTATTACTTGCATGAATGCAAGTAGCTCTCAGAAATCAGGTCACTACGACTGATGCATTAAAAAGACGTAGCCTGGGTAGAAACAGAGTGTACAAGGATCTTTAGGATGGAAGGAGAGAAATATCCAACAAAATCCACTGCTTGTTTTCCAGGATTCTGAAGGAGTGGAGATCATGCTCGGAGTTTGTGCAAGTGGACTCTTAATATATCGAGACAGACTCAGAATAAACAGATTTGCTTGGCCAAAGGTGCTCAAAATTTCCTACAAGAGGAACAACTTCTACATCAAAATCCGACCAGGGGAGGTAAGGGCATCCTCATGCTCTTCAGTGAAAGAACCCTTCAAAACCCTGTGTGATCACTGGTATGTTGATTTGTCCCCTCTTACCAATACACCTCTCCTCCTTTCTTGGGTAAATATCTGAAATATGTATCCAATCTTCTTTGGTGTTTCTCTGTTTACGTCCAGGGGCTGACATAAAGAACCAAATGTGACTATTTACATGTAAATCCTCCTCCATATTATAATTGCTTTGGGAATTGAAGTAACATATTGCTTACCATTCCATGATCATTACCCACCATCATGCTGTGTATTAAAGTAGGGTCCATTTCTCTTCCCCACTAGAAGATGTAGACCAATACAAACCAGTAGATCAGTACAGACCAGTACAACTGAAATCAGAGCAGAGACTGCTACAGTTAAAAGTCAGTCATCCACCATCCAGCATTACTTGGTCGCCACAGGCGTTTGCACTCCAGGCCCATAGGAGCTCATGGTCTGGTTCTGGAGAAGGTAATGTGAAGTCTTGATCAGTGAGTGCCCTCTCGTGGCTCAGCCACAAGCACAGCAAATCCCAACCTCGAGAGCTGAGTTTGAGCTAACTCACAAATGAGATGACAAATCCTAAGGAAACTCCTAGACAAAGGATGAGCTGCTCCCTGTGTGATGAAACACTCCTGTCCATTTTAGAGGGTGGAGCTCTAATTCAGTACAGAAATTGTCTGGATGAGGATTTCCTGGCATTTCTCATTTAATGCACTATGGCTGTTGGGAGTTCTGAGTTGAGGTCTCCAGTGCCTAGCATGGGCTGCTCAGGGTAGTGGTGGAGTCCCCATCCCTGGAGGGGTTTCAAAGCTTTGTAGATGTGGTGCTAAGGGACATGGTTTAGTGGTGACCTGGCAGTGCCGGGTTAATGGTTGGACTTGATGATCTCAAAGGTCTTTTCTGACCAAAACGATTCTATGATTCTATAGCTTCCTAAGTGACCTGGGAGATCTGCTATTCCCCCCAACCCCTAGGGCCTGGGTTTTCAAGTCCTAAATCAAAATCTACAAACCTGCTTCTCAGCAAGCACAATTTTAGGAGCCAACTCCCCAGTCCTGAATTTGCTTTTATCAATAAATAGCCACAGATATTCCCAGTGCCTGTACTCAGGCTGGCCACTGCTGAAGCCCTGATGACCTCTGCTGGTCTGGATGTGTTACATCCTCTGAACAGGTCATAGTTCCTTATGCAAAATAACCACTGCAATCAGTTTCCAAATCAGAGCTGATGATCATAGAATCAGACAATCAATGACAGCACGATTCACCACAGAATCACGAAATAATGGAGGTTGGAAGGAACCTCTGGAGGTCATCTAGTTAACCCACCTCCTAAAACACAGTTGCCTAGAGCAGGACCATTCCATGTGTTGCTTCATTGTTTTGCTGTTTCCTGCCTTATTTCTCTCTAGTCTCCCTGGAAGGATTTATGCTTCTTTACCACCACCCTTCTTTCTACCTTTCCCTGATCACACCACACTATTGCACTTACTTAGCCATCTAGTGTAGCCTTCAGCATGTTGCAAAGCTTTTATCTAGCACAGCTTTTTACTTGGAGCATAGAAATCTACCAAGAAAGGTCTCTTTGTATCCCCAGTCAACCCTTTTTCATTACCTGTCTGTTCCTCCTCTCCTCCCCACAAGACAGATCAACTAAACCCACTGTGATGTACTAACTGTATAGCTCTTCCACTGCAAATCTCCTTCATCTAAGGCTGTGTGAGACCAGATCAGTCCCTGGGGACCGTTGCTTTCCTCCAGGCTATTATCAGGCTTCCCACCATTGTTTAAACTGGGTTAAAACAAATTATGGTTTTCTTAGAGGTCTCCCAAATCTTCTCTGATCTCTTTGTTACTCCAGAACATAAAACATCACTGTCACCATCAAAAACCTCCTGCTCTTTGAGTTTCTACCCAAAACCAATCCCCAAAGGTTGCCATTATAGAATCATAGAATGTTAAGGTTGGAAGGGAGCTCAAGGATCATCTAGTCCCACCCCCCTGCCATAGGCAGGGACACCTCCCACTAGTACAGGTCACTCAAGGCCTCATCCAACCTGGCCTTGAACCCCTCCAGGGTGGGAGCAGCCACAACCTCCCTGAGCAACCTGTGCCAGTGGCTCATCACACTCATTGTGAAGAACTTCCTCCTAACATCCAGTCTAAATCTCCCCTCTGCCAGTTTAAACCCATCACCCCTTGTCCCTCCCAGCTTCACAGACAACACATATGTGTGGTTATGTACACAAGCATTTATGTTCACCCTTGCAGTGAGGTGATACCGATGGAGGAAATGAAGGTGAATCTCTGTACACTGTCTAAAAGTGGATGCACAGCCTCAAATAAGTCCTGGGTTTTCTTTCTTCTCTCTTACCTAGTTTGAGCAGTTTGAAAGCACCATCGGGTTCAAGTTGCCAAATCATCGTGCTGCAAAGCGCTTGTGGAAGGTGTGTGTTGAGCACCACACGTTTTTCAGGTATGTGGGTCCCTTCTTCCTAAAGGTGTGACCTAAAGCAACAACAACAAGAGAGACCAATTCTGCCAGCAGAGACAAAACCCCTCCAAATCATACTGTCCTTTTGATTGCCAGGTGTCTCCAAGCAGACATAGGGAAGGTCGTTGCTTTTTCAAGGTGGAAGGAAGTGTTTCCCCCCAGCTTTTCACATTGTTTCAGATAGCTCCTGAGTGTTTCAGATCACCATATGGTCCAGATTAATCGTTTGGCTTTATTCCACGGTATTGTCAGCTGCTGTAATTGGTGATGGACTCTGCTGCACTTCTGAGTGTCTAGTGAGAGCAACTGGTATGGGAAGTTACTGAGGGATGTGGGTGAGAGCTTAAAAAGGAAACTGTGAGGCCACATCTCTAATGCTGAGTGCAGTTTTGGGTCCCTCACTGCAAGAAAGACATAGAGGTGCTGCATTGGGTCCAGAGACAGGGAATGAAGCTGCTGAAGGGTATAGAGAATAGGTCTTGTGAGGAGTGGCTGAGGAAACTGGGGTTGTTCAGTCTGGAGAAAAGGAGGCTGAGGGGATACCTCCTGGTTCTCTACAGCTCCCTGAAAGGCACCAGGTGGAAGTCAGTCTCTCCCAAGTGAAAAGCAATAGGACAAGAGGAAATAGCTTCAGGTTGCACCAGGAGAGGTTTAGGTTGAGTGTTTGGAGCACTTTCATTATGGAAAGAGTGGTCAGGCAGTGGAACAGACTACTCAGGGAAGTGGTGGTCACCATCTCTGAAGATACTCAGAAAACACGTAGACTTCAGGACATGATTTAATGGCCATGATGGTGTTGGTTTGATGGTTGGACTCGATGATCTTAAAGGTCTTTTCCAACCTTTATGATTCTTGCCTGTGAGGAAGAACTCAGCATCCTCTGACTCCCTTTTATCCTCAGACCTATGAGGCAAAGACCCATGATGAAGAGTGATATCCAACAATCATCTTCTCTCCTCTTCAGAAAGGGTGGGCTGGTTTTTGGAGGAGGGCGATTACCTGCTGCACTGCTTGATGTGTTTTAGACTCTTGCTACCAGAAGCACCTCCAAAGAAGTTCCTGACGCTGGGCTCCAAGTTCCGGTACAGCGGGCGGACGCAAGCGCAGACGAGAAGAGCCAGCGCCCTCATAGACCGGCCCGCGCCCTACTTCGAGCGCTCCTCCAGCAAGCGTTACACCATGTCTCGCAGCTTAGATGGGGGTAAGGTCCTCTCAGTTGGCTTCCTCAAAAGTTCTCATCGTGGTGGTGGTCACTGCTTTAGACTGGGTATAAAGTTCTTGTCATCTCTTTGAGCTTCAGCTGAGTGGAGGCTGTGAGTACCTGCACTTTTGGGGAGGGTGTGGAGGAGCATTGTGATGTTACTGCTGTAGTCCTTACACAGGGCTTGCCTGGTGTATTAGTTTTTAAAGAGAGGACAGAAACAAATTTTACTCCCAAAGGAAGTAAAATGAAGAACGCACTAGCTGAGTTGGAGGGGAATACAGAAAATCATATTTAAAGATGTACAGGAAAACACAGAATGCAGGAATCCTCAGCACCTAATACAGATGCAGGATGCATGACAACTCCCCCAGAACCTTCCTCCCAGCCAAACTAAACCACAAAACCCCACTGCTCATTTTCTACCCCCACATTGTCTCCCATTAGGCCCAAACAGGCCTGACTGCGCATCAAGAAATTCAGTGCAGCCTTCAAGGCCGCAGGCAGATTTACTGCCCCGTTGGTTCACCAGATAAGGACTCCCTCCTGAGACCCAAAGGAAGGGAGAGAGATAAGAGAAAGGTTTGGCTTTGCTGCCCACTTACAGAAGTGATAGCAGAATTAATGGGACTGAATAACAAAATTACGATTTCTGGGGTCCACCTCCTGGACCTCTCCAGTCCCCCTGGAGAACTCCATGGCTTCCTTAATGGAACTTGGGCCCAAAACCCACCACACTTGGAAGAGGTTCTTGAGACCCCAGCCTTTATGGAGCTTGCCATCACAACTTCAAAGCACTTCCCTGCTTTGGGGAAGGACCAAGTCAGGCATCAGCATTTTCTGGGCTTCTGTGAGTAATTGTTTGGAATTTGTTTTAATTTGGCCTCTTTTCTTATGTAGGACTTGTGTTTCTATGTTACAATTCATAGATTAATTCTTTCTTCCCCAAAAGAGTTGTCAAGGCCTGAAAGAGGCTACCCAGGGCAGTGGTAGGGTCCCTATCCCGGGAGGGGTTTCAAAGCCATAGAGAAGTAGTGTTGAGGGACACGGTTCATTGGTGACCTGACAGTGCTGGGTCCATGGTTGGACTTAATGAGCTTAAAAGTCTCTTCCAACCAAAATGATTTGATGATTCTATTTCCTTTGCTTCCAATTACCTCTCATCCTACATTCAGACTAGATACAAGGCAGAAATTTGTTACACTGAGGATCGTAAGGCCCTGGCCCAAGTTGCCCAGAGAGGTAGTAGATACCCCATCCCTGAAAACATTCCAGATCAGGTTGTTGGGGCTCTGAGCAACTAACCCGAGTTGCAGTTGTCCCTGCTGACTGCAGGAAGGTTGGACTAAATGACCTTTAAAGGTCCTTTCCAACCCAAAGCACTGCATGATTCCTCATTCTAGTCAGATGAGCACTGCCAGGCTTTTCCCATATGCCACTTTTGAAGGTGTGAGATGGAGAGTAGTGTATATGGCTTCTTCTCCATGATTCACAGAGGCAAGGGTTCTGCTGCTCCCTCAGTTTAAACCAGGGTGTGATTCAGAGTCTCAGCTACATCAGCTGTTGCTTTTGTCAGATGTTGAGTAAAGAGGTTGCAGTTTATCTGTGTAGAAAAAAAGGCTGAGACTAAACTCAGATTTGCTGCGGTTTAACAAGGAAAGGTGAATTCTCCTGCAGAACATCACAAACAAACCACAGCTGATGATGGAATGGAGAAGAAACACTGATTTGGAAGTAATGATGACAAACCTTCTTCTCTCCACCTTTAAGATGCTGCTTGTCATTAATTATTTTGGAATCTTCTAATTCTGATAATGCTTGTTGCTCGTTACCAAGCAACTGGTGACCTGCTTGCTGTGCATGTGGCTCAGAGCAGAAACGATCCTGCTGCGTTATTTTGTTCATGACATCCAAACAAGATGTCTCCTTCTGCTCCCTTTGCTTTCTCCTGCCTCCTAAGCTCATTCCCAAGAGACAAGGGGTCCAAAACACTTTGTGAGACTCCGTGAGGGTTTTATGTTGTTAATTTGCTGAAGTGCAAATGGGGAAAAGAGGCTTTTTTTAGTCAACACTTATGGTTTCTTCACTGATGTGGTTGCTGTAAGGTCAATGTGGCTGTAACATCCTGCACCGTGTTTCAAATGTGATGCTGGTGCTGTCATTGGTAACAGATGCAAGTAAATTCATATGTTTGGACGGTCCTATTGACTTAGAAACTAAGAAATTAATTAAATTAACTAATTAAAGAATTTTTTAGCGCTGAGAGCAGTGAAACACTGTTGCCCAGAATGATGGTAATGCCCCATGCCTGGAAACATGCCAGGTCAGATTGTTTGAGGCTCTAGTTGCAGAAGTCTCTGCTGACTGAAGGGGGATTAGACTCAATGACCTTTAAAGGTCACAAAATCCCAGAATCCCATCATGGTAGGATTAGAAGGGACCTTTGGAGATCATCTAGTCCAACTCCCCTGCTAAAGCAGGGGCACCCACAGCAATTTGGTCAGGATCACAGTGTTCAGGTGGGTTTGTGATGGCTCTAGAGAAGGAGATTCCACAACTCCTTTCAGTTGGACTCGATCTGAAAAGTCTCTTCCAACCTCAACAGTTCTGTGGCAACCTCTCTGGGCAGCCTGGGGTGACTAAGGGACTGGAGCACTGCCTTATGAGGAGAGGCTGAGAGACCTGGGGCTTTTTAGTCTGGAGAAGACTGAGAGGGGATTTAACAAGTGTTTGTAAATATATGAGGGCTGGGTGTCAAGAAGGAAGGGACAGCTTTTTCTCACTTGCACCCTGTGATAGGACAAGGGGCAATGGATGTAAACTACAGCACAAGAAGCTCCACCTCAATATGAGGAAGAACTTTTTTACTGTAAGGGTGATTGAGTACTGGAGCAGGCTCCCCAGAGAGGTTGTGGAGTCTCCTTCTCTGGAGACTTTCAAGACTCATCTGGATGCACTCCTGTGCAACCTTCACTAGATTATATGATCCTGCTCTGGCAAGGGGTTGGACTCACACCTCTCCAGAGGTCCCTTCCAACCCCTAACATTCTGGGATCCTCTTCCAACCCAAACCATTCTGTGATCTTAAAAGATCCCTATTTGCTCCACTGCATTGAATGCCATTACTTCCCAGAGTGTTTTGGGTCAGTGAGCTCACTTGACTGTCAGCCTTTACTGCTTACTAATACAAAGATCTCATTTCTCCACTCCCAGTTGTTATGCCTGTGTAGCATCAATATTGCCATTCTCTGTAGAGCAGCACGTTCCTTAGAGCTCTATTCTGCCAGATCTCCAAAAAAAAACCCTCTTCCACCCCCATGGTTGATGTCATAGCTGGTTCTCCTTATGTTTCCTGCCTAATAATTAATATTTTTTTTAATAATATTATTATTATTTTCTGGTGTTTTACTACAATTTGAATGGCTTGATGACATTTAGCAGCTGTGTAATGTGCACAGTAGCTATACCAATGTGTGTGCACAGCCATAATCTGTGTTCTTGCTTATAAAAGCTTCATTTCCAGTAAACATTTTATTTCAACCTTTATTTAAATGTATGCACACGCTCCTGGTTTCCTGAAACATGGCAAGAGTTGTGTTTTCAGCAATGCCTTGAATGTTTTACTAACCCATTTTTGTGCAGCTTCTCAGCAAAAAAAGCTCTTTCAGACTTTTTTCCCTCTTTAAATATTTGCTTTTAGCATCAGTGAATGAAAACCATGAAATGTACATGAAGGATTCTGTGTCTGCTGCAGAGGTTGGTACTGGCCAGTACGCCACAACAAAGGGCATCTCTCAGACCAACTTGATAACCACTGTGACCCCGGAGAAAAAGGCAGAAGAGGAGAAAGATGATGAAGGTGGCAAAAAGAAAAGAGCAGAGGAAGTCACCCCAATTTCAGCAGTTCGCCACGACACCAAGGTAGAGTTTGGGGGGATTTGGTGTTTGACTGACCTGCCTGAGAGTGGGTCTGGGGGGATTTGGTGTTACAACTGACCTGCCTGACAGTGGGTTTAGGGGGGTTGTGCTAAACTGATCTGCCTGACAGTGGGTTTGGGGGGGTTTGTGCTAAACTGACCTGCCTGACAGTGGGTTTGGGGAGGGAATTGGGCTAAACAGACCTGACTGAGAGCACTGGGAGAAGGGCAGAATTGCTGAGGAGGTAGGATATAACTAGTTCCATGAAAGGAAACTGGAGTACACACAATTGTATGTCCACATACATACGAGTCTTGAATCGTTATTTTTATAGCCCTTTTGTATTGATGTTTTTAAAGTTGGTTCCTGCCTTGGACTGTCCTTTGCAATCCATTTAACAACACAGTGGTTTTTACAGGGAATTCAAGAGCTCTGTAGGAAACCCCCTCCAAAAACAGCCTGGCTCCTTTGGTCATCAGATATATTTTATCATGCCTTTTATTTTCTGACAAAGCATCAAAATAGTTCTCATGTGTAGCTCTGTGCTATTGTCTTTGTCTAATCCACATCTCATGACATTGCTTCCTTGTATTTCAATGAGCTTTTTTCCTCTGTTAAATTTTGGTTATCAATATACCATAAGCTTTAACTTTTTTCTGGTTTACAAAACCATTTCCTTCCCTTGTTTGAAGTTTTTCATTGAAAAAAAAACCACACTTGGTTTTGTTGGTTATTCTCTGCTCAACTGTTAAATTTGGTTATGCCTCCCCATGTCCCATTCCAACATCACCACTTACATGGCTGTGCTTTGTACATTCTGGGGTATCAAGACAAGGTAAATCAAACAGGGGAGCAGACAAGATGCTGAATAACAGAGGTTGGCAGTGGAGAGAAATAAGGTAGAATCATGAAAGATGGAGTGTATAACTTGTCCTCTGTTTCTTTTACATCAAGAAGAGAACAGAATATGAAATAGTGAATCTTGAATGTCATTCCAAAAGTCTACTGTGGGATTCACTTGCTAAACAAGTAGGATTTACCCTTCTCATTTATGGACAAAAAACCCTTGATCTGAGATTTACCCTCCTCATTATGGGAGAAAAAAGCTTCTAACTTTTTAATTTATGAGGGGGAAACCTTAATCTGAAATTTACCTTTCTTGTTATGGGGGGAAAAACTTGATCTAAGATTTACCCTCTTCATTTATGGGGGAAAAACTTTGATCTGCTATTTACCTTCTTCATTTATGAGGGAAAAACCTTGATCTAAGATTTACCCTCCTTATTTATGGGAAAAAACCTTCTTTACACTCATAAAAGTGTCAGCGTTAGCACCCGAACTTCCAGCCTTGTCATACAAGGCCACAATGAGCTACACACAGGATCAAGTCCTCCAAAAGAGTTTCAATTAAGGTTCCAAACAGGACAAATTGAATTCCTGAAAACTGCAAGTGAGAAAATATTTCCCTTCGAAAGGATACTCTGTAATTGTAGCTTGAAAATAAAACCAAACCCTTATCAAATATAACTGGGGACTTGAAACTCTGTTAGGTTCTGCGTGCAGAAATGTTGATGAAAACCAAATACGCAGAAAATAGCCAATAGAAATTAATTCTCTGCCAAGTGTTTGTTAATTTAGGTCAATGGGGAGATCAGCTGCATTTCCAAAATCATCTGTTCCTTAGATCTGGCTAGAAACAGTCAAAAGGTATTTTTAGGAGGACGTTTTGATGTGGCTTAAACATGAACAAGTGAGTGGGCTTTACCCTCCACTCGAGGTGGATTCTGTTCAAAGCATCTGAAAATAGATGGAGAACTGAAGCCTGTAGAAATCTCAGTCCTATTTTGCCTGGACCTGCAAAGAGAATAAAGAAACACAGGACAAATTTGAGATCAAATTTCTCTTCAAGGGTATATATAAATTTTACAGGGAGGTTTTCAGCTTCTCCACTAAGACATTTTTTCCTTTGCTTTATCCATATGTACTCAGCACCGGAAGTTATTCTCAATATTAACACTGCAAAGATGCTCAGTAAGTGAAGAGTTTGTGTTAGCAAAGAATAAATTTACTTTGGCTTCTTTGCCTTTACAATGTAAATAAAGAGAAGTTCTGTGTATTGAACTCACATAGAGTTCTGTGAGTCCATCAGCATTAAATTTTGCCTTGATCTTACCACTTTAAAGCCCATAAAGAAGACATTTGTAGGCATTTTGAGGTTAGGCTTGCATCTGATGGCTTCATTTGGGAATACAGATTACCTGAACTCATGGATTGGTTTTTTTTTAACTGTTCTGGATAGAGAAGAAAGAGAAGCAAAATATTAACAGGAGGGGAAGGAGCTCTTCCATGAACATATTGGGCTTTAATCCCATTCCTACCATTAATGCACTTGGTAAAGATTAGGCTTAGTGGCTGGCATTGATGCACCCTGTGTGTAAAACTTGGATCCTGCTTGTTGGCTCACATTTGGCACCAGCTTGTCCAAGCGAATGCTGGTTTGGCTTTGTAGCTGTTTTACTTTTGGGTGCTGGGAGTGGAGTTTAAATGGCTTTTTGTAGCTCCTCAGGGATATACATGGCAGAGCAAGCTCTTTGGGCTTGGTCATGGAGCTAAGTGCACCTGATTGCCTTTGGCCAAAATGCCTCTGATCCGTCAGCATCGTGGCAGGTCTGTTTTGATGGCGATAATGGTTGTTGCCCTTCTGCAGAGCAGTTGTGGAAGGGAACATGTGAGGTGACGTTCAGCCTTCCTTGCTGAATCACCTGCCTCCTCCACACTTTTTTGTCCTTGAATGACCTTAAAGACCTGTTGAATTCCCTACAAATGGCATGGCAAAGCAATGCCTCCTTGTTGGTAGCCAGTATCCTTTGGCAGAACTTGCAACAAAAGCATTGGGTGTATTTTTTTTCCATCATTGCTATGAGTAGAGAGTCAGGTTTTGACTGTGAGGAGGGGTGGCTGTGTAGGTGAGGGCAGGATGGTGGACACGTAGCAGTAAGGGCAAGGGGATGAGGACACAGAGGTGAGGACAGGATGGTGGAGACACCCAGCACAGGTGGTGATGAGCACCATACTTGAGGAGCTGGCTGGCAGGATAGGTATTGAGCTAGGACAGAGTTTTTTCCATCAGTAATATATGGATTTATGCCCCCCCCCCAAAAAAAAAAAATTAAAAACCACAATGTGTTTAATTTGGGTTTAAGACCTACATTTAAGACTATTCTAATACTGTAATGAAGGAATTGGGGCACATAGAGTTTCAAAGTCCATGAGGTTCTACTGAGCTTGTCCAAACTGTAGATGAGAAGCATCTGCACCCCCAACCTTGGGTGTCCTGCTGAGTGCAGAGCTGTCACAAGCAGTGTTGGTATGAGAAGCACATTCCCTTGTTTCTTTGTTGCTCTCCATGTACTTCATGTTTGAAAGCTCCTTGTGACCTGAAGCCAGTCTTACCATAAGGGGAAGGTGGCAGCACCTGAAACTGCACCTCTGAAGGTTTTAATGTCAGCCTTAGACAAGTGCCGGATGAAGAATCATAGAATCAGTGGTAGAATACATTGGGTGGAAGGGACCTTTAAAGGTCACCTAGGCCAAACTTCTTATAGCCAAAGCAGGTGTCTTTTGTGAGCTGTGACCCTGGTTCACTGGTAGCCGTGGTGGGAACATGCACCATTGAACTCGGTGGAAGGCTGTGGTGTTCAAAGACTGTTTCTGATCTTACATAAATATAAGTAAATATATTCTTTATCGCCGCGGAAGAAAATTAACTAATGACAGTTTTCTTTTTGTCCTTTTGCTTTCGCGCCTTGTTTGCTGCTCTTCCTCTGTCACCAGTCATCTTTGCTTGGCACTGACCCCCCCAACCCCTCACCATCCTCGCTGCCTGGCCCCCCAGTATCTTCTCCAGCAAAGCTCCGCAGGAGATGCAAGGAGAGCGCTCGGACCAAGGCCGCAGGTTCTGAGGTGCCCAAGCAGAGCTCTCCAAAAACCGGCAAACCGGAGCCGGAGCCTGACAGGAAGGGGCGAGTTTGCTCCGCCGAGCAAGACGTGCCTTTCGCCTACAGGCAGAAGCCCAGCAAAGGCGGGACGCTCTTTTCCTTCTCCTTGCAACTCCCTGAGTCCTTTCCTTCCCTCTTGGATGACGATGGCTACCTGTCTCTCCCCAACCTCTCCGAAACCAGCCTCCTGCCCGCCAGCGTGCAGCACTACCTCCCCATCCGCTCCCCATCCCTGGTGCCTTGCTTCCTCTTCATTTTTTTCTTCCTGCTCTCTGCCTCTTTCTCAGTGCCATACGCCCTCACTCTCTCCTTCCCTCTGGCTATGTGCCTCTGCTACCTGGAGCCCAAGGCGGCCTCCTTGAGTGCCTCACTTGCCAATGACCTGAGTGACAGTTCAGAGGAAGAGGTGTGTACCTCGGCATCGAACACACTCTTTGCCGTGTTCAGTGCTTCGGTCCTAACCAGTCTTAGATTGCTGCGATAGTGGTCCTACTTTCAGAGCCTCATTTCTGTCTGTGCTGATATGTTAGAAGGGGTCGTTTGGAGTTGGGTTTTTTTTTTCCCTTGGGTTTGGGGGTTGTTTTGGGGTTTTCTGTTTTGTTTTTTTTTTTTCCTTTTTTTTTTTTTCCACATGTTGGGAGTGCAGCTTGGGGCCCAGGGTTAGGCACAACACTGTGTGGAAGTGGCTTGGTTTGAGCTGTGTCAGCTGAGGCACTAAACAAATTGCAACTGATCAGCTCTGAAGCATCGTATGCAAACCCACCAAGATCTTAGAGAAGTATAGAATCCTTCTGGTTTGAAGAGACCCTAAATCATTAAGTCCAACCATTAACCCAACACTACCAGGTCACCACTAAACCACAGAATCAGAGACTCGTTTTGGTTGGAAGAGACCTCCAAGATCATTGAGTCCAACCATTAACCCAGCACTGCCAGATCACCACTAAACCATGTCCTTCAGCACTGCATCTCTGCAACTTTTAAACACCTCCAGGCATGGGGATCCAACCACCTTCCTGGGGAGCCTGTTCCAGTGTTTGAGAACCCTTTCAGGGAAGAAGTTTCTTCTAGTGTCCAACCTAAATGTCCCCTGGAACACCTTGAGGCCGTTTTCTCTCATCCCTAATAATGGGCACCCTGATCAACTTCAGCATGTTCCAAATCCAGATGGACTCAGCTTTTTGCAAGAGACTGTCAGCTATAGCTCAGAAAAGATTTTCTGGTCCAGCAAAACCTGGATCTGAGTTTTTAGTCTCAGTCACATCACTGCTGCAGATTTAATTGTCTTCCTGTGTTGAAATCTAGTGAGAGGTCAGACTGGGACAACTGTGCCACTTGGGCCATCATGACATTTGCAGAGTTGAGTTAGCACTGCCAAAAGCTATGCCTCAAGCCACTGGCATTATCACAAGCAGATGGACCAGCTGTGATAGAAGAAAGGTCCACAGCAGTTCTGGGAACTGTGGATGTGATGATAGATCCAGGAGAAGAAAAGGAATCTGCTTGTTTAAGTAAGAGAGTAACTGGCATCACAGTTTTTGCTGGTGCCCGCTTAATCTTTCTTGGCAGAATAATATTAGAAATTATTTTTTTCCCCATTTTTCCTTACTCCCCTTCATCTTGGAGTCATAGAATCTTAGAATCACAGAGTGGTTTGCATTATAAGGGAATTCTAAATGTCATCTAGTCCAACCCCCCTGTAGTCAGCAGGGACATTAGATCAAGTTCCTCAAAGGCCTGTATAGCCTCTGGAATTACCTGGAATGGCTCCAGGAATAGGGCATCTACCACCTCTCTGAGCAGTCTGAGGCAGAGTCTCTCTAACCTCAGCATAAACAATTTCTTCCTTCTCTATAGTGTGAATCTCCCTCTTTTAGTTGAAAGCTATCACCCCTTGTGCTGTCACAACAGGCCCTGCTCAACACTTCAGTCCCCAGCTTTCTTCTCAGCCTCTTCAAGTACTGAAAGGTGACAAGGTCTCCCCAGAGCCTTCTCTTCTCCAGGCTGAACAACCCCAACTCTCAGCCTGTCTTTACAGCAGAGGGGTTTCAGATCTTCAGATCATTGTTGTGGTCTCCTCCGGCCCTACTCTGACAGGTTCATGGCTCTCCTGTGCTGAGGACTCCAGAATTGGCTGTAAACACAAAATAGGGGTCTGCTTTGTGTGTGAAGAACCTCCCTAGACCAGATAATCACAGCCCAGCTGGCCATGTGTAAAAACCTATCTTGGCCAGTGGTCACTGCCATCACAGTGGCTGTCTTGAATAAACCAGCTTGTGCATCTGGTTTGTGAGTATCATCCCCCACAAGGATTTTGCAGGACCTGGTGCAGGATTCCATCCTTTTTTTTATGGGAAGCCAATAGCTTTATCTCATAAAAACACTGCCTTTGGATGTTTTTTTGCTCACGTGATGCCTCACAATTAAACTAGAACTTGTAGTTTCTGATGATAGGCATCATGAATGTCCTCATTTTGAGATCACATTGAGGTCTCCATTTGCATTAGCTCTGCATAGGGATTAATCTAATAGCAATAAGAGCAGGAATGCGCTGCGGGCAATGATGGGGCTGTGTTTATGTAACACAGAAATGAGCTTTTCTTGCCTTCAGTGAAGTTAGGGAGCAGAAGAAAGGAAAGGAAAAAAAAGAAAAGAAAAAACAAAACATCTAATTTTTTTTTTTTTTTTCATGTCACGGAGTTATGAGCGTGATCACTCCAGCAGTGCTTCCTGGCAGACAACACAGACTTGTGCCTAATCCAGGGGTATTTCTTGTTCAGAACATTGCATGCCAGTGATGACTCTGTTTTACACTTGGGCATGTCTGCATTACATTGCCAAAACAAATCACAGCAGTTCTGCTCACATGTTAGAGGAGGTGCAACCACAGCAGCTTGGGAGATAAGTTGCTTTCCCCTTCCTGCTCCATTCCTCACCCACCATAAGCCCACCAGCAGCCCCAGACTGTCTCTTATTCCTCACTCTGTTGAAGACCTGCTGTTCAACCTTACCTCACTATTCCCTGCCATAATCCCAGATCTTTATTCCAAGTGTCTCCACTCCTGACTCCAACCCCATGACTGTCGATTGACTCATTACCAGATGTGTATGATGCAATCCAGGGAATGTTTTTCCTTACTTAGGATTTCATTGCTGACCCACTCTCACATCTGTTTGAGCTCTGTTCTTCCATGAGCAGTGCATCTGGAGGCAGGCCAGAGATACAGTATCACCCCTTACAGCTCATTACTGCTGTGCTGGCACCTTAGCAGCTAATATTTCCATTGACTTTCCTCTTACGTTCCCACTTTCACATTCTTAACTGAACCTTCTCCATGAGACTCTGTGCCTTGACACAAATATTTTAATCCCTGCTTAGATTCAGTGGTTCCTTTGGTTTGGGGATGTTTTGGTGCTTTGAGGTTTTTTTAGTAGGATTGAATCACAGAAGAATTTTGGTTGGGAGAGACCTTCAAGATCATGGAGGTCAACCATTAACCCAGCACTCCCAGGTCACCACTAAACCATATCCCTCAGCACTACATCTCCACAGCTTATGAAACTCCTCCAGGGACAGGGACTCCACCACTGCCCTGGGCAGCCTGTTCCAGGCCTCGACAACCCTTTTGGGGAGGAAATTGTTCCTCGTGTCCAACCTAAACCTGCCCTGGCACAACTTGAGGCTGGTTCCTCTTGTCCTGTCCCTTGTTTCCTGGGAGAAGAGACTGATCCCCTCCTGGCTCCAGCCTCCTTTTCAGGGAGTTGTAGAGAGCTAGAAAGTCTCCCTTGAGCCTCTGTTTCTCCAGGCTAAACAACCCCAGTTCCCTCAGACGTTTTTGTGTCACCAGACCTTTAGAATTGCTGATAATGCTATAAAGCTGTGAGATGCTTCACTGAGAAACAAAAGCTTGGAAAATCACATCTGACTTGCCATCCTACACTCAACAAACAGGTCAAAGTCCCTGCTTATTCTTCTGCCTGTCATACAGGCAACACAAATTATTCCAAGGTAGGAATGACAGAAAACAAAACCATGAAACATTATCAAAATAAGCAGTTCTGTGAAACATTAGAGTTGTCAGATAGTGACAGAAGAAATTCAAAGCTAAGACAGATACTCCATCCACCAGTCTTTTTGCTCTTGGTTCATACTGGTGTGATCTGAGGATGAGATGTCCTAGCCTTAAATTGCCTTCCTCAGCTACTTTATCATGGAATCATGGGGTGGGTTTGGGTTGGAAGGGACCCTTAAAGGTCATCTAGTTCTACCCCCCTGTAGTCAGCAGGGACATCTGCAACTAGAGCACACTGCTCAAAACCCCATGCAACCTGACCTGGAATGGTTCCAGGGCTGGGGCATCTACCATCTAGCTGGGCAACCTGGGCCAGTCTCACCACCCTCATTTTTTACCACCCTCACTTGAGATGATCTAAGAACCACAGAAAATCACTAATCAAATCTAAAGCTTTCAATGATGTGAAAACAACTCAGTTGTGCCAATATCTGGGGCAGTGGGAGCACATTCTCAACTTCCTACTTCCCCATAACATCAAAAAGAGTCACTGGACCTCTCTATTCAGCCCGTAGGACCCTACACTCAAGTCTCCATTGATTAAATTATAAGAGCTGATATTCTCCACTGAACTGTTCCTCACGGTGTGCAGCAAAGCAGGGCTAGGTCAGGCTGTGCAGTGCTGTGCTTTGTTTCGTTTTTACCATACCCAGTCCATTTTTATCCTATCTCTTGCCTGGTTGGGGGGAGGGAGTTAATTTTCTTTTTCTCCTGCTTTCATTTACATTCTTTAATGGAATGAGAAATCTTTTTGATGTTTTTGATTCTTTGAATGACTGGTTTTTTTGTTGTTGGTTTGTTTGGGTTTTTTTCCTTTTTCTTCCTACCATTAATACCATCAGCTGCTCTTTATTGGGACCGAGTGGGATGTGAGCCTTAC
This sequence comes from Ramphastos sulfuratus, assembly GCA_013399055.1. Taxonomy (NCBI): domain Eukaryota; kingdom Metazoa; phylum Chordata; class Aves; order Piciformes; family Ramphastidae; genus Ramphastos; species Ramphastos sulfuratus. The sequence continues at coordinate 23,155 of WBNM01037264.1, forward strand.
TGGTGCTCCACAGACAGGCAGTAAATGGGCTGGAATGGTTGGAGGGAGGGGAAAGCTCCTTCTTTGAAGTCCTTGGTAATGCAGACAGCCTCATGGTGTATAAATGTGGAGACAAGAACAACTTCTGTACAAATGAGGGGCTGAAAGTCAGGTGACTGTTAAAGTAGCCTTAACTTGTTGTTGTTGTTGTTTGATTTATTAAATTATCTTTTCCCCCTCCAGGGGGCAAAATTAAACCACAACAAAAATTTGGCCACAGCAAAAGTTAGATCACAAGAAAAAAAAAAAAAAAAGTCACTGACTACTTTCCTTTTAACATAACATTAGGGGTGGAAGAATTCGTTTAGAAAATATAATTTTATAGGGGTTTTTTGTTTGTTTTGGTCCTTTTCTTTTTTTTTAAAGCCACTTGGCTTTCTTTTTAAAAATAAAATAAGATTCCTATTAAGAATTTTCAAATCTACCATTTGAATAACACTTCTTTGCAGTAATATTTTGTTTGGCTTTATCAATTTGTTCCAGTAAAACCATCTACCAGTGTACAGTACGCCTCAAGTCTTCCTCTGAGTCTGTTCTGTTTACTAATTTAGCCTTTTTTTTGTTTTGCTTCCTTGACTTGTGCGTGGTTTGGAAAAGCAAAATGCTAATGCAGTTCACAGGGCTGGCCAGCCGAGCGAGCTCCTCGTGTACTGACCAGCTTGGGTTTATTCTTTATTCCTGCCTTCCTCTGGGGACCCGGTTCCTTCTCTAACCCTCATAGACTGACAGTGAGCAGACGGATACCGCGGCCGATGGTGAGACCACTGCCACCGAGGTTTGTACAGCCACCGGCACCCGCTTGGGGCAGGGGAGAACGTTCGGTGGCCTCATCTCCTCCCCACCCTGGGCACCATGGGCCGCATGTCTCCTACGGCAGCTCCGCGTTGCATCTGCATGTGCAAGTGGGGGAGTTCTCCTGGGGGATTGGGGTTCTCAGAGCTTCTCTGTGTTTGGTGTGGGAACAGCGGTTTGGTGTCGCCAAGCTGGTCTTAGGTTGTTGGACTTGATGGTCTTAGAGGTCTTTTCTAACCAAAACAATTCTATGATTCTGTGAACAGCAGTGCAGGTACTGGGGTGGTCAAAGTGTCACCCACCCCACCATCACCCACTCCAGTGATCATGGTCGTAGAACCATAGAATGCACCAGGTTGGAAGGGACCCTCAAAGGTCATCTTGTCCAAATCCCCTGCAACTAGATCAGGTTGCCGTGGGCCCCATCAAATTTGACCTGGAATGTCTCCAGGGATGGGGCCTCCACCACATCTCTGGGCAACCTGTTTCAGTATTTCACTAAGCCTCATTGTGGTAACCAGATTGCGCCCCGGGTTTTTCTGTTTGCTTGTTTGCTCTCATAGTCTACAGCTTGTGTGATAGAGCTGGGGGGGAAACAAGATTAAAAGGCATTTTTCTATGTTCTGGATAAGGGTATTTCCACATTATCAACATCTAAGGTGTTCCTTGAATGTAGTTTCACATGTCCTCTTCACTCATTGCCACCAGCAGATCAGGTTTTGTCTTTAGAGGAGGAATGCCAAACAGTTTATACTTTCTTTGTGTAAAGAATCCTTCTTGTTTCTTCTTTTTCTGAGGAGTCTCATATCCACAACATGATACACAGGCTATGCCTCCAGTGAAGTGCACTTAATGCCTTCATAATTAATATGGCTGCAGCCACAAACGTGAGTTGAATTTGGCCTGACATCTGGTAGAAGACAGTCTTAGCACAGCCACAACTCTAGGTTCCAGTAAGATCTCATTAATATTTCAGACTGTTTAAAATTAGCGGCAGGGAAAGATTTCTCCATCGGCAGGGAAGAATTTTCTATCAAGGAAAAAACTCTGCATGTGAGATGCCAGGATAATTCAGCCTTGGCTGTAAACAGACTAGATTTGAACTGAGTGGTGAAGTAACCAACAGATTTTCCCAAGGGACATTTGACTAATTAGGACTATATGAAAAACAGACAATAAATTAGTGGTAAAAGCCTTAAAAGCATCCAAAGCAAGAACATAAATTCTGTTGAGACAAAGTCAGGAGCACAGCATACTTTGAGGTACCTCTTGCCCTCTACAGCTTCAAGCCTTGATCCCTACAGAAAGTAAAACATAACCCTAAAATGTCCAAACTGTTCTGTTTATTACTCAAAAATACAGGATCATCTCAGTAACTCCCATCTCTATTTGAAGGGAGATTTTCGTGAGCTTCAGTTTTCCTCCTGTGGATTTTCACAACGGGGGCTGCCAGAAAAGTCACTCTGCAAATTGTGGCCATCTGAATATTAAAGATAATAGCCACCAGAAAATGCCAATGTGTGGCATTCCAGGAGACTCCTTCCATTGGTGAGAGGCCCTGAAATAATATCTTCAGGCTAAATAGGAGATAAAGGTAAATAAATAGGGATTGAAAGATGAGAGAAATAAAATAAACCACGTTTAAGGAAATAAATTATTATTTACTCAAGCAAATAAAATTATCTTAGTTCTACCAAGGCATTGCAGGCTGCTCGCCCATGATAGGTTTATGCCAAGCTTTGTGGTGCCCCAAGAGATATTCTAAATTTAAACTCTGAGGTGATGGATTTCCAAAGAATCTGCTGTTGCCATTTGGTTCTAAACCAAGCAGGATCTTGGTGAGAAAGCCCAACTAAATCAATACATGGAGACCTAGGAAGGCAGAGCACACTGATAGTTATAGAAGGGAAATATTTAATGTTTCTTCAATCAGAAAGAATAAATTTGAGCAGAAGAGGCTTTCTCTGAGTGCTTGGCTCACAAATTGGAACAGAACAGGCTTGCTCTGAGCTAGGATAACCCTGCAAAGCCAACCAGCGCATCCGCTCCTTCTTCTCCAGCCTTTGATGTAGAGAAAATGTGATTTTTACCCTGCGTGCTCCTCCTCTCCCCAGTGTTTGTGAAGTGGTATGAGTGGGTAAGGTGTTGTTTTCCCATCTTTCCCATGCTGGCAGTCGGATCAAGAGGAAGACGGGGACCTGAAGGCGCAGGTACAGGAACGCAAGGTTAAGGCTCAAAATGTTGGAGGGGTTGACCTCTCTCAAGCATGTCGATTCTCTGTGAAGAAATGTGTAGAAAGAGCATTTTGTATCCTTCCAATACTGTGTCCCTTACCTTTTACCTTTCTTTTTTTTTTCTTTTTTTTTTTTCCCACTTCTTTCAGAATAGTCTGATTAAGCGAATAGAGGGTGAAAATGTGTATGTCAAACATAGTAATCTTATGTTAGAGGTTGGTATTGGTATATACCAGTGCATGTCCGTACCTGTGTGTTAGTTCTAGTGGTAAACTGTGAACCTGCACCTCCTGATGCATGACCTGTGTATTCCCACCTGCTAATCAATCAATCAAAAAACAACAAACAACCCCACAAGCCAGACTGGAAATTTGTTTGGTTTTGTTCTTTTAATCTCAGATAATGGCTGACTCCTCCTCTCTCTAGCCCCTTTGCGTGTGCGTACGTGTGTGTGTGCGCGCACCCACACGCGTTATCTCTGTGTGTTTGGAAACCCTCTTGATATCAGGAGTCAGTTCTGGTGTTGCAGATAAGCTCTTTAAGAGCCTTATTTTATTTTATTTTTTAGACTCTGATCTGCTGTTAATCTCTCAAAATGCCACATTTTCACAGAGTGTTGTGTCAGTGCTGTGTTCCCTCGGCTCCCTCAGCTGTCACTCCCCTCTTTTACTAACTCAGCTGTGTGTCTTTTGGCTCTCGAACGCGCTTGGTTTAGGATGTGTTACAAACTGCTCTGTTCTTTTAAAACTGTCCAGGACCTAGACAAAACCCAGGAAGATCTGATGAAACATCAGACCAATATAAGCGAGCTGAAACGCACCTTCTTGGAAACCTCCACAGAAACAACTGTGTCTAACGAGTGGGAGAAGAGGCTTTCCACATCTCCCGTTCGGCTCGCAGCGAGGCAGGAGGAAGCTCCTATGATTGAACCACTAGTGCCTGAAGAGGTCAGCGTGAGCTGAAAGGCTTCCTTCTTTATGTGTCTATTGCTTTGTACCCATCACAGCCCTCAGTAGATTAGAGGCCATAGGTAGAGGCTGTTTCCCCACTTGCAGGTGCTTCCTCATCTCAGGACTCAGGCTCTGAGAGCAAAGCTAGAAGGAAGAGCAAAGATGGAAGGAAGAGCAGATCCTTTTGGTTTTTTAATATATATTAATATTGATGCAAAAATTTATGATACCAAACTGGGAGGAGTGGCAGTGAGACCAGGACAGACTGGAGAGTTGGGCAGAAGGGAACCTCATGAAGTTCAACAAGGGCAAGTGTAGAGTCGCACCCCTGGGGAGGAATAACTCCCTGCATCAGTACAGGTGAGGGGTTGACCTGCTCAAAAGCAGCTCTAAGGAGAAGTACCCTAGAGTGCTGGTGGACAAGGTCACCATGAGCCAGCAACGTGCCCCCATGGTCAAGAAGGCAAATGGTTTCCTGGGATACATTAAGAAGAGTGTGACCAGCAGGCTGAGGGAGGTTCTTCTCTTCCTCTGCTCTGCCCTGGTGCGGCCACATTTGGAGTATTGTGTCCAAGTTCTGGGCTCCTCAGTTCAAGAAAGACAGGGAGCTACAGAGATTGAAGGGGACTGGAGCATCTGTGAGGAGGAAAAGCAGTGACCTGAAGAAGAGCAGACTGACAAAGAATCTTCTCAGTTCTGATCAATAGCTAAAGGGCAGGGGGCAAGAGGATGGGGTTAGACTCTTCAGTGATGCCCAGTGACAGGACAAGGGGGTAACAGGCACAAACTGGAAGCCAGGAGGTTCCATCTGAATGTGAGGAGAAAATTCTTTCATTTGAGGGTGATGGAGACTCTACAGAGAAATTGTAGAGTCTCCTTCTCTGGAGAGATTCCAAACTCACCTGGACATTGTGATTCTGGGCAACTTGCTGTGGGTGACCCTGCTTTAGCAGGGGGGTTGGACTGGATGCTCTCCAGAGGTCCTTTCCAACCCCCATCATGGTGTGATTGTGTGATACCTATTTAGAGTATGAAATTCCCTGCAAGCTGCGTGGCAGAATTGGGTCTCTCTGAGGGTGCAAAGCACAGGCTTCGTTACATGTTCGGTGAGCTTGAAGTCCAGCCATGCATGAAAGAAACCATGAAGGTGATGGAGAGAAAATTTAAGTAGTGGTGACTGGTTGGGAGCAGTGATGTAGCAGGTTGGGTGGGTGTACAGTACCTAGCCTGGTAAGAAAACAGCGAGCAAAGAGCAGAATTCTCTCAGTCTTTGATGACAGGGAAGTAATAATGTTGCTCATTAGACCTGCTTGACCAGTTCCATAAGGGAACTGAGAGTTGCTGCAGTCTGCTGGGTCCTGTTGCCTTGAGGAACCCAACAGAGATTGCTGAGGGTGTGCATTTTCATGCAGTGTGTGTGCATGAAAGCATCTTTCTACCTGTGCACCCTTAAAGTCTTGGCAAGAAACTGACCAATTCAAGAGCTGCCTGTAATCTGTGGGTAGATAACGAGGCGTGGATGCGATCTGTAACGTTTGTGTTGCTATAAAGCACAGGTTCAGTTGGGAGGACTATAGAAATACTGTGAGAGCATCTCCAGATGCAACAAGGAAGGCCAAGACTTTCTCAGAACTAAATCTGGCTAGGGAGATGAAAGAAAACAAGAAGGGCTTCTTTAAATACATCAATAGTAAAAGGAATAGGGAACAAGTGTGTCCACTGTTAAATCAGGTGGGAGACAGTGATAGATGGCAGAATTACTGAAAGCCTTCTTTGTCTCAGTCTTTACTAAGACCAACCCTCAGGAATCCCAGACACTGGAGTCAAGGGAGCAAAACTGGAGGGGGGAAGACTCCATTGATCAGTGTGAAATGGGTTAGAGATAGGTTGGATGAACTAAAACCACACAAATCCACGCAGTGCATCAAGTGCTGAGGAATCTGACTGGTGGTATTTCTGAGCCACTCTGTCATTTTTGAAAGACCATGGATAACAGAGGAGGTGCTTGGGGACTGTAAAAGGATCAGTGTCACTCCAGTCTTCAGAAAGGGCAAGAAGGAGGACTCAGGCCAAGCACAGACCAGTCAGCCTCACCTCCATCCCTGGTGATGGAGCATTCTGGAGGCTCTCTCCAACCACATGAAAGAAAAGAAGGTTATCAGAAGTAGCCAGCATGGGGAAATTTTGTTTGACTGATCTGGTAGCCTTCTATGAAGGCATGACCAAATAGGTAAATAAAGGGAGAGCAGTGGATATTGTTTGCTCTGACTTCAATGAGGCTTTTGATACTGTCTCCCTTAACATCCTCGTAGGTAAACTCAAGACAAGTGGGTTAGGTGATTGGGCTGGAAGGTGGATTGGTACCTGGCTCAACAAGAGTTCAGAGAGTTGTGATCACCAGTGCAGAGTCCAGTTGGAGGCCTGTGGCTAGTGCTGTTCCTCAGGGATCAGTACTGGCCCCAGTTTTGTGTAGTATCTTCATCAATGGCCTGCATGAGGAGACTCGGTGTACCCTCAGCACTGATGATACAAAACTAGGGGANTCCTGCTTTGGCATGAGGACTGGACTAGATGATCTCTAGAGGTCCCTTCCAACTCCTAACATTCTGTGATTCTCTGATTGATCACCTAAAAACCAATCTTGTCTTATATCCACTGAAGCAAAAAGAAACAGGCTTGTGTGGTCCTCATGAAGATGAATTCTTTTGTTCTGTGTGTTTTGGTATCAGGTTTCTGTCTCACAGGAATCATCTTCATGGTTACCTCTTGGCTTTAGCATTGCAGACTGATAACAGGTCATAAAATAAGCTTCTGTCCACCCAGCAGTGATGTAATGCTGTAAGGAACTCAGAAAAAAAATGGCCGAAAAGTCTAATTCAAAGATTTTTCTGCTTTCCCACCTTAGAGATTGGTGCTGCAGACCCACAGCTCTCTGGGGAAGGAATCATAGGTGGCACGTGGCAGCTGCTTCTCCTGGGGAAAAGGATGATGCCACAAAAAAGCCCCAACTTATCTCCTCCCACATTGTATCTGTCTTAAGCAGAAGCTGATACAGACATTAAATATCAGAGAATCATAGAATGGTTTGTTTGGAAGGGACCTTTAAAGCTCACCTAGTCCACCCCCCTGCAGACATCAGAGACATCTGCAACTACAGCAGGTTGCTCGGAGCTCCAAACAACCTGGCCTGGAATGGTTCCAGGGATGGGGCATCTGCCAGCTCCCTGAGCAACCTGAGCTAGAGTTTCATTACCCTCACAGTAAAACATTTCCTCCTTTTGTCTAGTCTAAATCTCCCTCTCTTAGTTTAAACCCATCCCCTCTTGTCCTGTCACAACAGGCCAAACGTCCACTTTTCTTCCTGAGTACACAAAGTGTACACACTGAAACCAGTATTGTGCCAGTCATGGTACTTCCTTTGTCACGAGCTGTTGGACTGGGTGGAAAGGGCTTGGCAAGAAGTTAACTTTGTTCTGCAGGGACTGATCTGCTCTGGCCACAGGTGGCCAGCCCAGGAGATGAGCTCCAAAGGCTCAGCAAATTGAGTCTTACCACTAAGAGTTAAAGCTTTCCCAGTTGGTCAAGCTGCAGAGACACTGTTCTCACAGCACTGGGAAGGCACTCATAGGATAGAAGTGAGCAGGATTCTGGTGTCACACTAGAGCAACAATGCAGCTTCCATGGTAGGAAACAGGCTTGGTGGAGACCTCTTACACTTGTAAGCAGAAATGGAGAGCTGAAATCTGCAGCAGGGAAGGCTGCAGGGTTGGGAAGGAGCAAAGGCCAGGGTGAAGATGGAGAGTGATGTACTCTGAGTTGTTGATGGAAGCCTGGAAGTTGGCAGCAGGCACAGTTAAGTGAATAATTGAAGGTGAAGTGAACTTGGTGCATCCAGACCCAGGTGCTGGTCTTGATTTCACTTCTTGGAAACCTTTTTGCTATAAAATTGCTATTTAATTTTGTTGCCTACTTTATCCTGCAATTAAAAACAGAGAAGTGCAATGAACTGTTGTCAGGTATTAGTGGACTTGATACTCCTCCTTTTACTAAAACCATTTATCCCCCCTGACATTAGACCAAAGAAGAAAGAGAAAAGTCAGAGAAACTCATATTTTTGCAGAAGGGAGGTACTACACTCATTGAACTGCAGGTAAAAACAAACACCACTTTCTTGAAATGCAGTCAGATAAGCTTGGGGGTGATTAATTTTTATTATTTTTTTTTGGTTGGTTGTCTTTTTTTTCCCAAGCACTTTTTTTTTTTTTTTAACTATTTCTTAAGTTTCAGATGGAATCTGGGGACCAAATTCTGAGGATTGAGTCCTCTTCCCAGAACTTAAAGCTTGCTACTAGAGGCTGACTTCCCTGCTAGATAGAAATGCCCTTGCACGGTGCTGTTTGTGGATTTTGTTTGCACTTATGCATGCTTTTCCAGCACTGGGACTGTCGTGGTGAATGGGGCACTGCTGGCATTTAGAGTGAATTTCCTTTATAGCAAATGAATTCAGCTTCTGCTGAGTGATGGTGAACTCTGTATTCTTTCTATTAGCCAAGTGAGATAGAGAAGAAGCTGCAGGAAGGAGAATCCGCTGGCACTTGGGTTGCTTCTCATCAAATCATTATCCAGAAAAGTATCCCATCATCCCTAGAGGTTGTTTTTCATTCATTCCCTTTTAAACTACCACCTTTGCTTAGTTAAAATAACAGAAGTTAACGGTCTTAAAGGTGCAATAGCTGCCTGCTGGCTGCAGAGGGAATCACAGGGTTATAGCTGTGCGAGGAAGACTCAAGGTGCTGCCTGAAACTCCCTTCAAAATCTTTAGAGATGAGGAATTTACTGTGGTTTAGTGCTCAGTTTAAACAATCCTGACAGGGGATTGATATGTCTCTAATGAAAACAGGGGGATGCAGTGCAGGCTGCAGCTACAGACAAACACACATTATGCTAAATCCCCATCAACAGTGTGTTTGTGGCAGCTGAGGAACAGCTCAGTGGGCTTATTTGCCCTGGTTTTGTCACTTGTATTTGACTGTAGCATGATGAACCATTGTGATGTGTGATGGTCTTTTTAACCTCAGGATGTATTCCAGTCCCTTAAAATGATGACCTAAAGGCAAAAAAAAAAAAGCTGCTCTGCTGCAAGTGAACACAGAAATAAGTGTGGCCAAAGTTAATTTTGTTGCATCCACATTTTATGGGATTCTAATGGGAATATCCAAAGAAACTGTGTGCATTCTAAAGGGAACATGCAAAGAAAATTGTCAATTCTAAAGGGAATATGCAAAGAAATTGTACTTTGCCTAAGGTGGTTCTGTCTGTTTGCTTGGCAAATGCTCTTAAGAGATACTGTGGGTAAAAGTTACGGCGGTTAAAGAGGTAGAGGAGTTCAGAGATGCTTTCAGAAAAGGCAGCATTGATTTCTCAAAAAGCCTTAATACTTTCATGCTCCTGAAGCACAGCTAAACCTTCAGCCATTCTAATTTAGCTTTTATATCTCAAATATAGGGCACTGAGGATTGGGTTATTATAGACAAAATGCCCTCTGAGGTAGTTGATGGTGAAGCGAGACAGAATCTGGCGTACAAAGTAGTGACTGTCAGCAGTAAAACTGCCTTTCCAGACAAGACATTAAAGCCCAGTGCTGTTCTAACACAGAGCTTTGAGGACTTGGAAAGTGAAATCCAATCCAAAGAGGAGAATAAGCAGAAAATGTTCACCCTAGGAAAGTCCTATGATACCATGTCCGGGAAAATCGTAACCATGACAAGTAAAGTGAAAGAGGGTGAGAAAGTGGCGTCAGGAGAAGCACTGCAGAAACCGGGAAGGGAAAGCCAAGAAGCAGTGAAAATCATTCCAGTAGCAGCCGAGTATGAAATCCTGGAGCCCATCGCTGCTGAGAAAAGCAGGAGGGGATCCGACGTGCAGAGCACCAGGAGAAAGCTCTCTGACTCCCTGGCCCCTATAAAGGAAGCAGCATCTCAGCTGCCAAGTCCCGAAGAGGAGAACTTGAAGAAGACCCTGAAGATGGAGCAGGATTGGCAGTTACGTGGCGCACTGGGAAGCAGGCAGCTTGCCAAAGCTGAGAAGTGCCCTGGCAGTGAAGCTGCAAAGGCTGGGGTGTTTGCCTGGAGAGAGCAGAGCCTGTCTGAGCGGAGATACTCCAGAGAGCGGCCATTTACCATTGCTACAGCTCACTATGTTACTGAGTCGTCTGCCTTAAAAGTGGTGGTAACAAGTGGCTTTGACCTCCTGCCATGGCTTAGAGATTACAGCATGACTTTCTTCTAGGCCATGCCCTCACACCACCCTTACCTTTCAGTCCTCTTGCTGCCTTGCTTTGTGTTGACAGCAGCCAAACCCAGCTTATTTTTTTGCCCTCATCTGTTGACTCCACAGTCTGAAGCAGACGTTCTCGCAGGCTTCCAGCCCTCCTGATTTATTTAAAGATCCATGTTACTGAACTCTGGTACTGCTGCTCTGGCTTGTTAATAAAAGGGGGGGGGAGGAAAAAAACACCCCAAAGGTTTGCTTGAAAACGCCAACGCTAACAACTCTGCTTTGTAACTCTTGCTTACTACAGCCATTACGAGTTTGCTCCGATTTATTTTCCCATTCTTTTCCAATGCCCCCTCCCGCCCCTGCGTCCTTCTCTCCCTTTCCCCCCCCCGTCTTTTGGCAATTAACATGTGTGTGGTTGTGGGTCTTGCCTTGCTTCTACCTGTAACTCTGCCTTTCTTTGTTTAGACTAAACAGTTCACCAGTGAAAAGACCTTGGATGGGTCCGATATCTTCACTTTAATAGAGTCCGCCCGAAAACCAACTGAGTTCATAGGAGGGGTCACCTCGACTGCACAGAGCTGGGCTCAGGTGGACCTTTGGTTCCCTCCATCAACCTTACAACCTCACATCTGCTGCTTTTGCTTTTCCTTGGTTTCCTGCATCACTCAGAACCTCTATAACTAATGCATGCACTTGTGTGCCTTTTCCTGTGGTGTCGTGGAACACAATGAAAGTTCACCCAAAAAAAAATTTAAAAGGAGCCAGAAAGGGTTTTTTTCTACCATTTCACTTTGTTTTGGTCACTTTGCAGGGTGCTGTATTTTGCCTTTATAAAACTCACACAGCAATAGCATTGAGAATAGTCCAGTTCTGGGCTCTCCAGTTCAAGAAAGACAGGGAACTGCTGGAGAGAGCCCAGTGGAGGTTACAGGGATATTGAGGGGACTGGAGCATCTCTGTGAGGAAGCAAGGCTGAGAGACCTGGGGCTGTTTAGCCTGCAGAAGAGCAGGCTGACAGAGGATCTTCTCAGTGCTGATCAATAGCTAAAGGGTGACAGAAAATGGGGACAGATTCTTTTCAGTGTTGTTCAGCAACAGGACAAAGAGCAGTGGGCACAAACTGGAACCCAGGAGGTTCCATCTGAACAGGAGAAGACACTTCTTTACTGTGAGGATGCCAGAGCCCTGAGGCAGGCTGCCCAAAGAGGTTGTGGAGTCTCCTTCTCTGGAGAGATTCCAAACCCACCTGGACATTGCAGTCCTGGGCAACCTGCTGTGGGTGACCCTGCTTTAGCAGGGGGCTTGGATTAGATGATCTCCAGAGATTCTATCAACCCTTACCACGCTGGAATTCTGAGCATAACACTGTGATGTTTGTCTTCAATTTGAAAACCACAACTCTTGCTTTCTTTTTCATTTCTACTATTCTGATGATGTCCTGAGGAGGAAAGTTGACGTGGTGTGAGAGAAATAAACTGGCAAAATGCAACACCCCTTATTTTTTATTTCCATTCACAGCACATTAAGCTGAGGAGCTACCAGGCAGAGCATCACCTTCTGACACTGAGGGTTGTGGCTTTTTCCTTCCCTACAGAGAATAGACACGACAACAACTCAGGAGAAGACCTCCAGTGAAATGAAGCAAGAGACTCAGCCGCATCAGGATGCAGTGAAGACAGTGGTAGAGGAGACTGTAGTGGTCAAGGAGAGCCGTGGGGTGGATGTCCATGCGAGCGGAGATGCTGCAAAAGCTGCCGGGCTGGCACTGGATGCCCAGGCTGCAGTGGCTGCCGGCGTGAAGGGGAAGGAGGGGACCAAGGAGGAGAAAAGGGACGAGGCTGAGAAAGCCCTGACCAAACAGGAAGGAGCTGCAGCTTCTTCAAGTCAGCAAGCACAGGAGCACAGTACAACAGTCCACCTGTCAGAGTCTTTGGAAAGAAAACAACATTTTGAGGTAAGTGCTTACTGAATTGTGAAATTGCTGAATTGTGAACACAGGTAATAGTAGACTAAGTGAATTCCTGGCATGGAAAGTGAAGTCTGCCAAACATGGATGATTGCATCTCTACAGCAAGCAGTTTGGTTCTTCACTTCTTTCCGTGTAACCTGCAGGGCTTATTGGTGTTTCCATCATGGCCAAAATGCCACGCGTGCTTTTACCTGGTAGCATTTTTTATCATCATAGAATGAGTTGGGTCAGAAGGGACCATTAAAGGTCACACAGGATCACAGTATCACAGAATGTCAGGGCTGGTCATCTAGTCCAACGCCTCTGCAGTCAGCAGGGACATTGCAAGTAGAGCAGGTTGCTCAGAGCCCCAAACAACCTGACCTGGAATGCTTCCAGGAATGGAGCAACTACCATCTGAGAGATCTTTGCTAAATGTTCCAATTCCTTTTTTTAAATCTTCACACAGTCACCAGTTGTGAAGACTGAGACTATCAGTTTCAGCAGCATTCCTGCTGGTGGGGAAGACCTTGAAATCTCAACAAAGGAAGTGCCAGTCGTCCACACAGAGACAAAGACCATAACTTACGAGTCTTCTCAGGTAAGAAAGTCTGCAAAAATCAGGCTTTGATTGACACACAGCCTGAAGGAAGCTGTGCTGCTTCACCCAGCTTTAGGTGCATCCCTTTGAGTAAATTGTTCTAGGTTGTTCAACTATTAAAACATTAGCAGGAGGATATCTCTGCCCTAGTGAGGCCACATTTGGAGTACTGGATCCTATTCTGAGTTTCCCAGTTCTGAAGAGACGGGGAGCTACTGGAGAGAGTCCAGTAGAGGTTCTGAAGATGTTGAGGGGACTGGAGCATCTGTGAGGAGGAAAGGCTGAGAGACCTGGGGCTGTTTAGCCTGGAGGGGAGCAGCCTGAGAGGGGATATTAGAATCATAGAATCATAGAACATTTTACATTGGAAGGGACCTCAAAGATCATCTAGTTCCAACCCCCACCATAGGCAGGGACACCTCCTACTAGAACAGGTCGCTCAAGGCCTCTTCCAGCCTAGCCTTTAACACTTCCAGGGAGGGAGCATCCACAACCCCCCTGGGCAACCTGTGCCAGTGTTTCACCATCTTCTCAATGCTCAGCAAGAGCTGAAGGGTGGGGGGCAAAAGGATGGAGCCAGACTCTTTTCAGTGCTGCCTTGCTAGAAGACAAGGGTCAGTGGGCACAAAACTGGAACCCAGGAGGTTCCTTCTGAACAGACAAAATTTCTCTCCTGGTACTGGAAAAGGGTACTGGAGCCCTGGAGCAGGCTGCCCAGAGAGATTGTGGAGCCTCCTTCTCTGGAGAGACACCAAAACCCACCTGGACATTGCAGTCCTGGGCAACCTGCTGGGTGACCCTTCTTTAGCAGGAAGGTTGGACTAGATGATTTCCACAGGTCCTCTCCAACCCCCACCATGCTGGGATTCTTCCTGACTCAGGATGTACTGAAGAACAGCCTACCCAAGAGTGACTCCCATGTCTGTTTCAAAGCCCACCCTTCTCCTGTGACAGACTTTCCAGAAGTGAAGGGGAGTCTGGAGACACGGAGAGAAATACCAACACATCATCACCCACACAAGACATGATCACATGGTAACAGCAGTTATTTCCCTACCATTAGATACTCACGTTATGAGGAACTGCTGACAGAGACGTTCAGCCAGCCCAGTTCCTGCCTCTCCATGCTCAGGAACAATTTGGACTTGATGATCTTGGGGGTCTTTCCCAACCTTAATGATCCAACGGTTCTACGTGTCTGATGGGTGATTTTCTCTTCTCCTTCCTAGGTGGACTGCGGTGCTGACTCAGAACCAGGGGTATTGATGAGTGCACAAACCATCACGTCTGAAACCACCAGCACTACAACCACTACACATATCACCAAAGTAAGTCCTTCTAAAAATAAGGAGCTCTTTTTTTTTTCTTGTTTTTCCCCACAGGGATGGATATTTTCTTTGATTCTGTGATGATTTGAGAGTTCCCTGTCCCCCCCTACTTTGTAAAATCCCCCAGACTAGACTCAGCCAGCTGGAAGTGAAGGACTGAAGCTCTATTTACAGCTTAGCACAACATACAAGCAGAGATATACACAATAGACATGAATAGTTACAGAGATATACAAGTTAAAGGTAATACAGACACTCAATACCTCTCCCAGAAACCAGAGTCCTCAGGAGGGGCTCCCAACCACCCTTCCACCTTCTTTCTACCCCTCTACCTTACCCCAGTGTCTGCCTTATGCGCAAGGTGAGTTTGGAGGATGGGCAAGGAGGGTTAGAAGCAGAGTGGTTAGTTGGGTTAGCAGAGAGGCCAGAAGCTCCCAGAGAGACAGAGATGAGAGTCTGTGAGTCTAAGTGTCTTATCTATGTTTGTGTTCTTATACATCTCAGCAAGCCTATGAGTGAAGCAGACATCACCAGTGTTTGCTTTTCACAGCCTATAATCTAATTCTTTTCATTAAAATATTCTAATTAGCCTCAAACCAGCACAGATTCTATCATTTATTGTAAAACTTGAACGTGTGCTGGACAAAAGCTGTTTCTGGTTTGGGTACCTGTCTTCATTCACCTGTCTTTGGCTACATTGGCTTCATTAAAGCATCATCCAAGGACTTGACAGGAGCCCTGAGAATCACAAACCCTTAGGTTATGTCTGTGCAAGCAGAAAACCTCCTTGTGCAGAGACATTTAAGTGAGCTGCAGACACTGTCTGGGACCGGAAGGCATGTAGACATCATCATATGGCAGCCAGGAAGGAATAACTTGCCTGAGCACGAGGCTCTGTTGACCTGACTATAGTGCCTCTGAGTCCTCTGAGCTGTTGTCCCTGCAGGGAAGGAAGCATGTAGCAAATCTGTGCCGTGTCATAAGCAGGACATTCAGACAGCTCAGACACCATGGTTGTGCTACTGAGTGGTGGTGCTCTAAGGAACTTCAGTGGGTGGACTTAGTGATCTCAAAGGTTTCTTCTACCTTTCAGTTCTGTGATTCTATGAAGATGCCCACAGTGAGACCAAAAGCTTATGGCTGCACAGAGATGATGTTAGGCCTTCCAAGTTCCAAGACAGCATCTAAATAAGTTTCTCTCTGAACTCCTTCCTCTTAGTGCTGTCACAGCTCTCCTGCCAATATTTACCCTTCACTAGGTGGGCTAAACAAGGTCGTTGTCACCCTCTACATCCTTCTGAAGCCTGCAGCTGGCCTTGACTAGATCTTATTGAGCTGTCCATATCTCCACTCCTTTCTTCATGGGGTTGAGTTTACCATCAAATCTGCCATTTTTGACATACAGATGTCAAGATTGTTAGGGGCTCTGAGCAACCTACTCTAGTTGAAGACTTCCCTGCTGACTGCAGGGGATTTGGACTGGTTGACCTTGAAAGGTCCCTTCCAACCCAAAACATTCTGTTTCTATGATGCTGTGTGTGCAGATGGATTAGAATCATCAAATGATCTGCGTTGCAAGACCCTCTGGAGGTCATCTACTGCACTCAGAGCAGGCCAACCTCAGACCTGCTCTAGCTGCAGCTCAGGCTTGTCCTTTCTGCATGAGTGGTTTGAGACAGTTCGGTCCCTGTCTGGGTCCTGCTCTGGTTGAGTAGCAGCACTCTTTGAAGTGAGTTGCTAACCTGCATTTGTCCTTCCCATCTAGACTGTGAAAGGAGGCATCTCAGAGACCAGAATCGAGAAGAGAATAGTCATCACAGGAGATGCAGACATTGATCACGATCAGGTAACAGCTATCAGCTGCCACAGGCTACCCTGACGACTGCCAGAGAGAACATTTTGTGAACGTTGCTCTAAGAGATACTACTGATAGTGGTGTGCCTTAAATTAAAGTGGGTTAGCAGTTAAATCAGTGATGGTATATTTCATATTTTAATCATTTTCCTCATTTGTAGATTGTAATATCATGAATCTCTCCACCTTGCTACTGATCATGCATGTTCCACCTCCTTTTTGTTTTTGCCCTTCTGTGGTTTCCTTGGGATAGGCGCTGGCTCAGGCAATTAAAGAAGCCAAAGAGCAGCACCCTGACATGTCAGTGACCAAGGTAGTGGTACATAAAGAGACAGAAATCACACCAGAAGATGGGGAGGATTGACCACAGGTAAGAGGACTAGATGATTTTCCAAGGCATTTACTGGGCTGGCATGTTGCAAGTGTCGTTATTCCCCCACCATGACTCACCTCTTACCTCTTGGCTTTCTCTCACTGGCATTAATTTGCAAGTGGAATTTGTGTTGTTATCAGTTCTGGTGTTTGAATTGAAAACCGCATTTGGCTCTAAACATCTTTTGTGGTGCCAGCTGGAGAAAGAGAAGCTCCTCATCTGCTTTTGTTGGCTCTCTGGGAAGTCCTCATTGTCCACGCTTTGATAGAGTCTAATTTTCTAATTCTAAAGTTTGAAAATAAACAAAAGGTCTGTTGTCTTGCTTTTCTATCGTTTAAGAACAAAAATCATTTGCTCTTAAACATACATGTTTTGTTTCAAACAAGCCAGGGGAAAACATAGCAGCTGCTTCGTGAATGTCCTGTGCAGATCGAATCCCTGACTTGCAAAGATCCAATCCAACTTGCTTGTGGTTTTCCTTTCAAACCCAGTGAATTTGGTGTGCAGGGCGTTGGGGTGTCTTGGCTGCTTCAGATTGGGAAAGCACACGTGGTGTTTGAAAGCAGCATCGTGCTGATCAGGCTGGGATGATAACGCAGCTTTTCTCGTGTCGAGCTTTCTTTGGGTAAAGGCATGCTGCTCCCCAACTGTGGCTGGCTAAATTTAGTACTTAATATTTATTATTCTGTCTGCAAAACCATCTCGTGCGTCCTAACCTGCCCTGCAAAATGCCTCTAACGCCAGCACCGCTGCGCAAACCGCTTGGAATGCTGTCTGCAGGAGGGGAGGGGAAAATTAAAATGCTGCTTATGTGGTTTGTTTAAATCAAGAGCAGCGTTTTACTCTTAAAACCAATAGATAAACCCTAGCCTGTGGTGTAAGGAACCGGTTACGTGAGCTACCTCTTGAAGCTGTTGTGCTCTCCTGCTTGGGGATAGACAGGCTCTAAGGAAAATATTTTCCTTAGGGTGGTGAGACCCTGGCCCAGGTTGCCCAGAGAGGTGGTAGATGTCCCAACTCTGGAAACATTCCAGGTCAAGTTGTTTATGGTTCCAAGCAACCTACTGTAGTTGGGGATGTCCCTGCTGACTGCAGTGGGGTTGGACTAGATGATCTTTAGAGGTCCTTTCCAACCCCAACCAGTCTGTGATGCCATAAAACTGACTTTCAGTGTTTGTTATTTATTTGGAAGACAGAAGGAGTAAGGAGTTGTTCTCATGGTGTTCTGCTGGTAGTTTCAGAGACAGCACAATATGGCTTGCTTAAAAGTCCACGGGTGTCACTGATTCCTTCCCCTGGCATCAGTGGGACTTTGGACTGGGGCCAAGCCACTTATTCCCGGGATGATGCCGTTTGCAAACAACTTTTATTTACATGCACAAATCGACACAACTTGTTCTGCAAGAGAGTGGTTGCTTCAGGTAATGACCCTAAATCTCTTATTCCTGCAGGAATAATCTGGATTGCCCTATGAATCCAGCCACGCCCACCCGCAGGAATGTGAGAGCCCACGCGGAGTCTCAGTTCCAACCTGCCTGACTTGTATCTGTCTCTGGAAAACAAAACAAAACAAAAAGCAAAAATTCCCACGTGGAAGAATTGATCTTGACCATTAACAAAGAAACTCAGCAGCGATCCCTTCCCGTAGAAAGCGATCCGAATCAGCAGCAGCTAAACAATATTGCATGAAGCAACGGTTTAAAAAAAAAGAGAAACAAAAACAACCATTACAGAGAAGCAGCGGTTTTAATTTTTCTTCTCAGTTTTCAGCTAGACCTGCACGTTCATTAAACGAAACAACACCACCCCCCCCACCAAACAAAAGCAAACTATAAACCCTGAGCTCATGTAAAACACATCAAGCAGCTCCATGCCTTTTCAGTTTCTGAGCGCCTAAACAGATCTGCGTTAGGGGCAAGCCTNTTCTTACATTTCCCTACGAAAGTTTACCCCCCCCCCCCCCCCGCCCTCCCCCACCTCGAAATGCTAGAAGCTGTCTAGGTCCTGTGTGTAATGTTCCACCACACATTAGATGTGCCAATAACGCCGTTTAATTCAGTAAAAGCAAACTTGAATCTTCTCTTTGTTCCATCTGGTTTTGTTACCGCCCGACAAATGAGGACGAACCTCTCCAGCGCTTACAAAGTGTGCTTCATATACCTTTGACTGAATTACCTTATCAGGTAGTAATGATTTTAGTGTATTAATGATTTCTGTCAGCATCATTCAGAGTCAGCTTCCAGTACCCTTTCACAGATCCTAACCTTGTAAATTATATGTAGTTATTTTGGAGAAGAAAAATGAAAAAGAAAAATTTAAAAAATAAAATAAAATAAATAATAACAAATCTGTATTTTACTTAGTTTGCAGCACTAAGAAATGATTAATCTGAAATAACCACAAATGGGTTTTGTATTGATTTCCCTTTTTTTCTTCTCAGAGGAATACAACAACAACAAAAATCTGTTTGAGAATCTGGTCAGAATTTACTTAACTAGTTCAGAGTCAAGCCTTAACCTGTACAGAACGTCCACTGAAACCTCGTTAGTGTCCAGCTCTGGTGCCCACCGAAGGGATAAGTGTCCATTACACTGTCAGCTGCATCACAACACACATGGTGAATGTATGTTTCAGCATAGTGAAATAAAAGTGGAAAATGCACCCAAAATCGTATTGTTCTGTGTCTAAAAGCACCCACTGGGTTATTATCCTCAAAATCTTGTTTGTAAGATGCACCCTGCCCGTGTTTTAACTCATCTTACACCTCACATGTGTTTTGTCTTCAGCGGCTGCTGCTGCTGCCCTCTGCAGGCAGTTGGAGGTAGAAGAGCATCTGAAGGCATGATGATGAAGGGATGAAGGTGATGCTTGCAAAAGGAAAGGAGTAGCTGGTCCCTTCTCTTTCCCCTGGCTGTGCAGCAATTTGCCAAAGCTCAGGGAAGAGGTTTGTGGTTGCTTAGACAGTAATGGCCAGTAGTACTTGATCCAGATCCATTCTTTTTTTGTGCTGATGCTCTGAAATGTGGATCAGCATCTTTGCCAAGCAGCACCTACTGCTCTGTTCCTTTTAATTCCTCCTTTGCCATATTTCACTGACACTCCCCTGCTAGCTGGAGAGAAATTGGTCACCATTCACTCGCCCTTCAGTCATTGTTTCCCAGCAGGATGGAAAAAATGGGTACAAGCAGACATTTCAGGACTTAGAGGGCCAGCTTGGCCCTTTTTTGTTTACACGAGGCTCCCTCACGCTGAAGTCAATGGGTTTGGCTTCAGTGGAAGGCAGGACTTGACCCAGTGACCTGTAAATAAATGCTTATTTTCTTAATCTAAAAAAGAAAAATTATGTAGAGAGAGTAACCTGTAGATAATAAAAACTAACGTCCCAAGGCTTTTAATGCTCTGCCCTTAGTCTTTCAGCTATCTCCCTTGCACCAGCCATTCTTCATAACTTGAATCCAGTCTGCTAACTACCTAACTCCNACTATAAACCCTGAGCTCATGTAAAACACATCAAGCAGCTCCATGCCTTTTCAGTTTCTGAGCGCCTAAACAGATCTGCGTTAGGGGCAAGCCTTTTGTTTACGTATATTGTCCAATGAAGATTAACCCTCCCCCCCCNAATCTGAAATAACCACAAATGGGTTTTGTATTGATTTCCCTTTTTTTCTTCTCAGAGGAATACAACAACAACAAAAATCTGTTTGAGAATCTGGTCAGAATTTACTTAACTAGTTCAGAGTCAAGCCTTAACCTGTACAGAACGTCCACTGAAACCTCGTTAGTGTCCAGCTCTGGTGCCCACCGAAGGGATAAGTGTCCATTACACTGTCAGCTGCATCACAACACACATGGTGAATGTATGTTTCAGCATAGTGAAATAAAAGTGGAAAATGCACCCAAAATCGTATTGTTCTGTGTCTAAAAGCACCCACTGGGTTATTATCCTCAAAATCTTGTTTGTAAGATGCACCCTGCCCGTGTTTTAACTCATCTTACACCTCACATGTGTTTTGTCTTCAGCGGCTGCTGCTGCTGCCCTCTGCAGGCAGTTGGAGGTAGAAGAGCATCTGAAGGCATGATGATGAAGGGATGAAGGTGATGCTTGCAAAAGGAAAGGAGTAGCTGGTCCCTTCTCTTTCCCCTGGCTGTGCAGCAATTTGCCAAAGCTCAGGGAAGAGGTTTGTGGTTGCTTAGACAGTAATGGCCAGTAGTACTTGATCCAGATCCATTCTTTTTTTGTGCTGATGCTCTGAAATGTGGATCAGCATCTTTGCCAAGCAGCACCTACTGCTCTGTTCCTTTTAATTCCTCCTTTGCCATATTTCACTGACACTCCCCTGCTAGCTGGAGAGAAATTGGTCACCATTCACTCGCCCTTCAGTCATTGTTTCCCAGCAGGATGGAAAAAATGGGTACAAGCAGACATTTCAGGACTTAGAGGGCCAGCTTGGCCCTTTTTTGTTTACACGAGGCTCCCTCACGCTGAAGTCAATGGGTTTGGCTTCAGTGGAAGGCAGGACTTGACCCAGTGACCTGTAAATAAATGCTTATTTTCTTAATCTAAAAAAGAAAAATTATGTAGAGAGAGTAACCTGTAGATAATAAAAACTAACGTCCCAAGGCTTTTAATGCTCTGCCCTTAGTCTTTCAGCTATCTCCCTTGCACCAGCCATTCTTCATAACTTGAATCCAGTCTGCTAACTACCTAACTCCCTGCCAGTGCTTCCCTCTCACCTAGCAATTGCATCTGTCTTCATCTTTGGCTGACCTCCCTTCCTCCTAGTCCAAGAGCATCTCTGCCCTCAGCCCCCTCAGTGATGGCAGACTCAGCTCCGTGGTGCTGCCAAGGCTGCAGGAAGTCCTCACCGTTTCTCAGCAGATGCCATGCCAGGTTCTCCCTTACTGCATCAGGAGTTCCAAA
This sequence comes from Ramphastos sulfuratus, assembly GCA_013399055.1. Taxonomy (NCBI): domain Eukaryota; kingdom Metazoa; phylum Chordata; class Aves; order Piciformes; family Ramphastidae; genus Ramphastos; species Ramphastos sulfuratus. The sequence goes on from WBNM01037264.1 coordinate 44,474, forward strand.
CTAGGCTGTGAAGCCATGCTGATCTTCCCTCAGATGCCCCCTCATGTTGTCAGCTGAGGAACAGCCATGTATTACCTCAGAGAGGTGCGAGGCGACCGCACAGCCTTCTCTCCAGGGTTAGCGTTCTATTGTAGCATGGCTTGAGGAGATCGCCCTGTGGTGGTGCCGCACGGCACATTCGCTGCCTAAAGATATTGTACTCTAGAGCTTAGGTCTCCGTGGAAAGGACGCTCATGGCCAAAGCATTTGCAGACAATGAGGAGAGGAGAATGGACAGGCAAGGACATCCTCTCAGTGCCACTGTTGGCAGCAGACCCGTGTTTGGGGGATGGTTCCTAGAAGCGGTAGCTTTGGGTATTTTGTTACCAACTGTTTATTGGGTTGCCTGCCTAATGCTGTGCCACATGAAATAAAGAACACCTGCCTGTTTCTACCAACTAGCTTTTGTCTCCGTCTCTTCTCATTTACTGTTGGCCTTTGTCCAGCTTCTTGATGTAAAACAGCTTAGAACCAAAACATCAAATATTGTGTAACTAGAAAGCACTATTACCAACACAGACCCCAGGGTGGCAGACAGCCTCACTTGATACAACCAGAGTCACTTCAGCCCCATGAGAAGTCATTGTGTACTGGGCACTGGTGAGGCCACACTTCAAATACAAAGGGTTCAGGTTTTGGTCCCTCCAAGAAGGGCACTGAGGTGCTGGAGTGTGTCCACAGAATCTTGTGAGTAGCGGTCGAGGGAACTGGGGTTCAGCCCAGGAGGCCTTGGGAGATTGGAACAAGGCTGGGCTCAGTCTCTTTCCCCAAGGAACAATAGGAGGAAATAGCCTCAAGTTGCCCTAGGGGAGGTTTAGGTTGGACATGAGGAACAATTTCTTCCCCAAAAGGGTTGTCAAGGCCTGGAACAGGCTGCCTAGGGCAGTAGTGGATGGAGCCCCTATCCCTGAAGGGGTTTCAAAGCCATGTAGATGTGGTGCTGAAGGAGGTGACCTCGCAGTGCTGGGTTAACAGTTGGAGTTGATGATCTGAAAGATCTCTTCCAAACAAACCTATTCCGTGATTTTGTAACAGGCTGCTCTGCACCATTAAGGTGAGGGACTGAGCTGACAAGCTGCATGCTGGGTGGCAATTGCCATAGCACATATCCCAACATTGTTGCTGTAGCCAGCATCCCAGACACTGTCACCACAGACAGCATCCCAGCCACTGTCACCATAGCCAGCATCCCAGCCAAGCATGTGAGCATGGCAGATGCTCCTCCAGGGCCCACTCAAGCTCTGTGAATCCGGTCCTGCCTGACAGCGCAGCTGGAGAACCACAGAGGAGTCCTGGGTGCTGTCATCAGGTGCCCTGGCCTTGCCTGAGGGACCTGCTCCATTGTCTATCCCAGACACAGGGATCCTCCCTGTCCCTGCTCCTCCACCACTGTCTACTGCGATGGCCTTGTGAGTGCTCCTGCTGAGCTTGGCCCCTCTTGCTGTGAGACCTGTGCCATGATCAGCTCCTTGCATGCCATTGCCTGGAGGAATCCCAGCCTGGTCGTGGGCAGTGGTCACCACTCCCTGAAGCAATCAGGACCTGCCCTTCAGGCCTCTGAACTAGGCCCTGGTCGTGAGGAGCATTCCAAGAGCTTCTATGCTGCTGCCTCCTGCATCTTGAGGAGTTGTGTCCATGGGTGTGCTGAGCCTGTGTGTGGTCCACACGGAACCACATTGCAGATCTGCTCCAGAGGTGGTCTCAGCTGTGCTGAGATAAATAAATCTCTCTGCCTTCAGATGGTGGTGGTATTGTTATTCCTCTTGATTTCCTCTTTCATAGCATTTTTCTGTGGAAGTCCTGATCTCACACTACCAGCTTTTGCATTTTTGCATGAATTGGGCTTAGCCACAGGGAACCAAGGCAGCTGAGAGGGGGATATGGGGAGCGCCTCAGCTTCTTTCCCCACTAATCAGGCCCCAGAGATACAGACAATGGCATTGGAGCCAGAGGAAAATGATGGGGCCTGATGGCTCTTCAGAACATAAACTATTTCATGATCCCAGTGGTCCTCCTCGTACAGTTAAATCCTCATAACCATCACAATAATCACATTTGAAAGCTCCTGTGTCCAGATGCCATTTGCAGTTACATCCCCTTCAAACCTTAGCTTGATTTGTATTCAACCAGAATTCATTAAAATAGCATCAGACTGGCAACTTCAGCTTCCTCCTCACCAGAGGTTTCTGATTCTGTTTCAGGATAGTTGCCAGAATTCCCAGACAGCCCTGTTTTGGCTACCATGACTGAAGCAAGGCTACAACAACAATACCAGGCATCTTCAAAACACATCCCACAGGCTCTAGTGTCCAGGGAATGACTTTAGCTACTTAACTGCAAAATTAAGAGCAAACTTTGCACCACTAAGGATGGCTGGCAAACCTACCTATGGGACTCAAGGACACCAATCAAGCCCAAAAGGGACTCTAACCCTCTAATCAAACGCAAAATCCCTTTCTTCGTTGTTTGACTACCTCATTTAGAATAATAATTTAGACCTGAAGGTGAAGACTTCTTTAGAAAGTTCCATACTTCTTCAAAAATAAATAAATTTTGTCCCCAAAGAGAAACAAGCCCAGGAATTAGCAAAGGCTGGAAACCAAGAAAGCAGTTTGGCACAGAAGGCCGTGGCAAGCAACAAGTTGGCCAGAAGAAACTCTGCTTTGGACCATCATGAAAAGGCTTCATCATCAGAAAATCATTTAACTGTTTTGGCTGGAGAGGACCTTGAAGATCATGGAGGCCAAATATTAACCCATCACTGCCAGGTCACCACTAACCCAAGTCCCCCAGCACCACATCTTCATGCCCTTGAAATTCCTACAAGGATTGAGACCCCACCACTAATCTCAGCAACAAGGGCCAGGCCTTGAACACCCTTTTGGACAAAAACTCCTTCCTTACATCCACTCTAAACCTCCTCTAGGGCAATCTATAGACTCAATCTCAGCACGCCCACTTCCCTTAGCCCTCCCAGCCTGAACCCTGATTGACCGGCACCGAGCTTCCCTCAGCCGTCTGTCCGCAGCGCCCCGGGAGACAGCCGAGACCTGCCGGCCAGAAGCAGCGGCCGCAGCCTTGGGAGCCGCTCGGCTCCAGCCGCGTCTCTCGCGCCCGGCGCCGGCCCCGAGCCGCCCGAGGGCCACCTGCCTTGGGGGCCGCCCGGCTCCAAAGCCAGAGAAGGCCTTGATGGGCACGGCGCTGTCAGGCAGATCCTCTGTTTTGTGCCATCGCGGCGTAGGCAGACCCCACTTTGTGGCACCGCGGGCAAGGCAGAGGCCCCTTTTCCAGCCAGGCAGGTGGATTCCCCTCTAGACACGCTGTGGGTCAGGCCAAGCCCCCGTCCTGACATCACTGTGCATCCTGTTTGCTCCCCTCTGAAGCACCCCCAGGGTGCCCAGGCCTGCAGAACGTGGGCACCATCAGCTGCCGCCCCTGATTTCTAGAGGGACACCCCAGTGGCTCCTGAGCCCCTCGTCTCTCTCCTGTACAGGCCAGGGAAGGCCTGGCACCTTGCCAGGCATCACCATGGAAACGCCACCAAACACTATGACATCACAGTGAGGCTTTAAAAGGAGGTGCAGGCTGGGTGGCAGCAGGCAGTCGGCAGTGGCAGTGCAGTCTTAGTAGTCTGCAGCCTTAGCCCCTGCCAGCTCCCAGCAGTCTTGGGATCCCGCTCCATAGGACCCAGAGGAAACCGGGAGCTCGAGTTGTGGCCTGTGCAGCTGGTCACTTGCTTTGGGCAGACCCACCAGAACCAGGACAATGATTCTGGTTGTGATGGTCGCTATGCATGTTCTCTTGCTGTGTGCTGGGTTGAGCATACAGGTAGGTGACTGCTGACCAGTGGGGTGGGGGGTTGGGGACTATTGTGTGGTGCTGGGAGCTGCTCCCATCTCACTCTGCTCTTTGGGATCCTGCAGTTTTGGAAGAAGAAGACGCCAAGGATCCAGAAGAAGACCAGAGAAAAGCAGTTGAAGAGATGGGCTGCTGGGAGTGGCCCCAGTGCCAAGCTCCCTGTCCGTGGCCAACAGCCAAGAGCAGCAAGGCCTAGGGACCATGCTGGGGTCTCGCAGCCACCCATTCTTCCTCCTCCTTCGGCAGTTTCTGCACCTGTGGAAAGATCCCACGGACAAACTAAATCCAGCTCATGCGAGTCGTGAGTACTGGGGAGAGACCCCCAGACCCTTCCCCAGACCCTCAACTCCATGCCCTGCCCCTGCGGCTGATGAGAGCTGCTGCCAGCTGCTTCTCCCAAGTTGCCAGGGAGTAACATGCTCTCTTCTGCTTCCTCTTCTGCATTTCAAGCCTGTCTACAATAAGGAGGAAAAGCCTGGTGCCCCGCGACCACCCCCTGGCCTCGAACAGCTCCTCTAACTCCTGTGACTCCACGCCTGATTCGAGACTCTCACCCAGGAGTTCTGATGCTGACCCCTCCCTACTTCTCCAGGATATTCTGTACGCACAGAAGGACCAAGCGCAGCCCTCCAAGGCTCCTGAGAAGCCAGCGTACAACTCAGATGGCCGTCTGGACATGCTGGACCATCTCCTGGAGCTCACTCTAGCCATCCAGAGAACAAAGATGGCGACTGAACAGCTCCAAGGAAAGCTGCAGCTTGGCCTGATCGAGTGGCAAGAGGCTGAGATGAAGGCCCAGGCTGAGAAGCTCCCCAGCAATCCCCTCCTGCTGACCAAGCAGCAGAAGCTGTTTAATGGTCTGAGGCTGCTGCAGGAGGACGCAGGAAGCCCAGCTTGGCTCAGGGAGTGGAAGCAGGGGGGCCAGCAGCAGCCATGCAAGTTTGTGTCGTGCATACAGGCGTACTTTGCCTGCTTCACCACCTGCCTGAGGAACTGCTGCAGATGTCGCCAGGTCTAATTGGCATCCCCAAGCCTCTGTGTTGCCCCCCGAAGAAGCAGCCAGAGCACCTGCGACCGGAATCCTCCTGGGGCACCTCTGTGCAGAAATTCTGCGATGAAGATACTACATCCAGCAGTACTGATGGTGTGCAGCCATGGGTACTGAGCGAGCTGACAGAGGTGTGAAATGTGTACATTTGATTCGTATCAGCATAGGATGATTTTGGGCTTTTGCATGCCTTGTATAACCTCAAGTTAAGCACAAGACCGTGAGATAACAGAAGTTGGGGCTGAGCTGATGTGCGCAGCCCATATATCTTGATAAACCAGTTGGTGCCAGCCTGCTGCTAACTGCAACAGTGCTAGTTAAGAAAACATCTAAAGCGCATGAGCGAAGCCAAAGTTCATCCAAAGGCTGAGCTGAGGAAGACTATGAACTTCATCCACAACCACCACATGAGGGCAGAAAAGACCCCCCGGAGAAAGAGAAAGCATGTGCATGGGAGACCACGCTTATTTCAATAACCCATTTGTTTAAGCCCACCTTTCTTAGAATAGATATGAATATGTATTAGTATAGGAAATATAAATCGAAAGTAGAACTATGTTAGTGTGCATCATTGGTGGAGCAGAGACTCCCCCACGCACCCAGTTTGCTTGCTTTTAGTCACTTAGTTTACTAAGTGACTTAGATTCTGTTACAATCTTGTTCAGAACTCAGTCGTTCATCACAGAGGGCATTGCCAGACCATTCTCCATCAGCTTTAGAAAGTCGTGGTGGACAGGAGAGGTGCCTGGGGACTGGAAGAAGGCAAATGTCACCCCAATCTTCAAGAAGTGTAAGAAGGAGGACCCAGGTAACTATAGACTGGGCAGCCTCATCTCCATCCCCAGAAAGGTAATGGAACGGCATTGTTCAGCACTGTTCTTAGGCATATGAAGGACAAGAGGGTCATTAGGAGCAGTCAACATGGTTTTACCAAGGGGAAGGCATGTTTGACCAGCCTGATAAAATCTTGTGAAGACATAACCCGGAGGACATAACCAGGTGGGCTGGAGAAATGGGCCAGCAGGAACTTGCTCAAGTCCTGCCCCTGGGGAGGTAACAAGTCCAGGGACGAGCACAGCCTGGGGGCCAACTGGCTGGAAAGCACCACAATAAAATAGATGAGGTTTCTTCCAGCTTCTTTCACTGAAATGCACAGGAAACAACACAGGAGTTGCAGGCTTCCAGAGAAAGGCTTGCATAGCTTTCTTGTATGAAAATACTCTTCCATCAGTTGGCAGCTCAAAGAGCATTTTGGTGGAGGAAAACTAATCCAGTAGCAGCTTTCATAGTACCCCATCACTAAAAGAAAGAGGCCATGAGGAAAAAAAGAAAGAGACCAAGAGAACATCTCTTATGTTGCACAGGGCATGTTTATATCTCTGTATTATTTTTGTTTTTTCCTGTTTTCCTAACTAGATGTTGGAATAGGTTACCAAGGAGAAGGTGGTGAAGTTGCCATCCCTGAAGGTGTTCAGAAAACCCCTGGGAGTGGCACCTCAGGATATCCTTTAACGACCGTGCTGGTGTGGTTTGGGTAGGTAGTTGGACTTGACCATCTTAGAGGTCTCTCTCAACTGAAAAAATTCTCTGATTCTGTTTTCAAAACACGGAACAGCACTTACTGCTACTCTCTTAGTACAGGGGAACTAATTCTTTTACAACTTGACGAGGTATTTAGCACTGCTGTATTGAAGCTACTACAGAAACAAACAATTATTGCAGCTCTTATGAAAGGGAGAAGTCAAAAAGCAGTAAGCTTATAAATTGCACTCACTGGAAGTAACTGATTTTATCATTTCTCACTACAGGGAACCATGGCCAGGAGGGCTGTTAACCAATGTATGTGACCTGTGCCCTTCACTGAAGTACAAGTTACCAAGGAAACTTTAACAGCCATTTTTGTCATGACTTGGCGGGCCGGGGGTGAGTTGTGTGTTAATAAACTTTTTCAAAGCACTTAGAATTTCGAGGCTGATTCTGTTGTAACCACTTTTCACGGAGGGGAATGAGATCAGCCAAACCGGCAGCCACCCTGTGAAGAAACTAGCAGCACAGGCAGAGGTCTGGCAGTTCTGCTGCAGAACGAGCAGCACACGCAGAGGCTTGGCAGTTCTGCTGCAGGAAAACTTCTTTTAACAGCATCGAGGCAGGTTGCAGACTGTCAGCGGAAGCGCTCGGGGGTCAGGCAGCCTTTAGTCCAGTCAGGTGCACAAAACGACCCTAAACCCTCAACTTTTTACACCAACGTTAATCGGCCTTGAAAGGGAAACCCAGCACTTTTCAGTGGCTTCATGCATCACGTTGGCAGCTTCATCTTCTTCCTCCCCAGAGGTGTCTGACGCTGTCTCGGGGGAGCTGCCAGCAGTCCCACACTGCCCTGCAGGAAGGTCTGCCCTCAGCCTCCTCTTCCCCAAACTCAGCACGCCCACTTCCCTCAGCCCTCCCACCCTGAAGGATTGGGTCCCTCCACGGCCCGCAGCGGGCTGTGGCCGGCACCGAGCTTCCCTCAGCCGTCTGTCCGCAGCGCCCGGGGAGACAGCCGAGACCTGCCGGCCAGAAGCAGCGGCCGCAGCCTTGGGAGCCGCTCGGCTCCAATCGCCTTTCCCGCGCCCGGCGCCGGCCCTGAGCCGCCCGAGGGCCACCTGCCTTAACCGTAGATCCTCTGCTGGCTGCACCCTCCCCTGAAGTACTCCTGAAGCTCTGCAGTGAGCGTCCTGCATCTGTGCCTGTAATACTCGCTTGTCAAACCTAATCTCTCCACAGAGTAAGGTGGATTGGTGCTGGAGTCTGGAACTAGCTGCTGGCGTTCCTTCTACCCACAGATTTATGGAAGCTAGAATAGGATGTACATCAGCCAGGCAAACCTCAAGTGCAAAACATTTCCTCTCAGGCAATTAATAACAATTCACATCTGATTCTCACATGTTTCTTTCAAGTACCTTCATCTAGTTGCTCTCTCCTCTTTTTCTATAGGTGAAACAGAATTCAAGTTCAGAGAAGTGAAGAGACTTGATCCAAATCACAGACATGCTTTATTACCAACAGAAAAAAAACACTGGTCTTTCCAGTTCCAGCTGTAACCACTAGAAAGGATGTATCCAAGCTGCGGAGTTATGCTACCCCAAAGCAGAGAACTACTTACATATAATAATTTCAGCATAGCTTAGTAAATAGGAGACAAAATAATCTTGATAATAAAATGTAACAGGAAAGAAGAGGCTAAGTTTGGTCTGGACAGATCATATCTGACATTTGGGTATATGAAGTGAAATACTGCTCCCACATTTTGAGGGAAAAAAAAAAAAGGGGGGAAAAGAAAAAAAAAAGGAAAAAAAAAAAAGAAAAA